>JBAMJV010003389.1:0-47592 GCA_037951105.1 Echinarachnius parma | reverse complement strand
GATGTGCACATTGCAAGCACCCTGCTGGAACCCTGAACTGAATCAGTCAAGTAATACTGCCCTCACAAGTAATCTCAATGGGGGGTCCAGGGGGCGGAGCCCCCGGAAGCTTTAGGATTTTGAATATCAAGAACTATAAGATGCACGTAAAACCGTTACGTATAGTACTGTATGTTGAATGTTAGCTCATTTTTAGTGGGCATAGCGGGAAATCCTGATTAGGTGTGTATACAACTACAAGGGACTTGGCCGGATGACCTTAATAGGGGTTCCAGGGGGCGCAGCCCCCGGAAGATTTTGGATTTGGGCAGTTAGCACTCCGAAGATATAGTCAATAATGAATGAGATGTCCCTTCATTTTAATGTTATTTTAAATTCTGAACCCCAAATATGGGGGGGGGGGGGGGGGTGATAATACAGGCCATCCCCCGCACCTCAAATATTGGGGGGGGGGGGGGGATATATCCCCCATCCCCCCCGCGATCGACGCCCATGGTTGATGGTTTAGCAAGGCTCTTGTAGGTCCGAAAATAACAAGACGAATTGCCCAAATAATGACACTGGCTTCCCCGAAAATGACATGGCTATGCGTTTTGCCCGAGGCCGTTTTCAATACTCCCGCCGTGTCGGCAAGTGTCCTATGGATAAATCATGAAATTATTTTCTCCAAAAAGGGGTGCACCTTGTCTCAGTGATGGTGCACGGATGCACCCGGCCGGTCACAGGCAGGCGCAGGCCATATCCGGTCCATCGATAAACATATCGATGGATCCGGGCCGGCCACGGCCGGTTAATGTACCACGTACATAATGCTCAATCATATAACTCTATGTGCTCAATATTTGTACGTATACTGCGTACTTGCATTATGTACGTACGTACGTACGTACGTGTAATTTTGCATGCACTTTTTGCAATGCAAATTGCATGCTGCACAGAAATTACCGGCTTGCAGCTAGCTACGCGTACGTGCACCTACGTTCACGTTTGCCGTCATTAATGTTCACAATTTAATTTTTGGCGAAATATTCATCCTTCATCATGAATGCGTCGGTAAGTACTGTAATATTTTCGTGTTCTAAATTTGGTAGATCAAACTTACGACTCTACTAGGATGGAATGAGTCTAGACTATTTAGACTAGGCTATTTGTTATTTTAAATTTTATTCCAAATTCATGATTGAGGGAACACTCACACATCATTACAATAGGGTTGTGCGGAGATCAACCTCTTCCGCCCGCTGCACTATCAACGGAAACAATTTTTTTTGTCGGCTGATTTCTCCCTCAATTTACCAGCAAATGCAACAAAACTTTCGTTTATGTGATCCACAATTCATATACTTTGATAATAATTACCGACTTTGTTGTTTTGAAGACCGCAAAATGTAGAAATAAAATGATTATTTCCCGTCCGTTTTCCTTACCGATGCGTCCTAAAACACGCCGGTCAACTGTTGAACCGGCAACGGTGTACGAATGGCTGGTATTGTTATCTCCAGCGCATTTGCATATATTGCGTGTAAATGGTTCACCTGAGTGAACCATTTACTTTGTAGATGTGGGAACACTCACACTGTCACTGACTTGAGTTTACTACAATCATCATCATCATCTTGACAGGAGTGTAGGGTAGCCCTGTAGATCTCCCGGTCATAAGACATAAACACGTTGATAGCATTCCTTCTAGTTCTACTGACTGACTGTGCAGCCATGCGCGCATGGTCAGTCAAACGATATCAAATCTTTGATTTAACCAAACAAAACAATACCAATGTTGTCATTGACATTGTCATTGACATTCAATTTCAATGGACTGCAGTCTGGTGTGGCAGGGACCCGGGGGGGGGGGGGGGGGGGGGGGCACTCGAATTATTTTTTGACGGGGGTTTGCCGCACGGAAATCTGAAATAGGGGTCTTAAGAGCAGACTACAAGCACAAAATATAGGGTCTTTGACTTTGGAATTGGAGCTACAAAATCCCTGAAACGGGAGTTAAAGCTATGTCTCTTTGGAGTCGAATTTGGTATGATTGTGAAGGTAATCTTGTACTTTACAAGCCTCGAGCAATTCAGATTTTTAACAAATTTTTAAATATTTTTTTATCGAAATTGAAAATGAGACAGATTCACCCTCGGCCCTCCAAACCAGGCCCAAAGTCACCCCGATCTCGCCGCTTAGATCGATGACGTATACCAAGGCCAAGGGGGTATGGATTCTCTCAATCTCTGCTGTGCATGCGCGATCGCCGCAGTTTGCGTGCAGTATTTTGTTTACAACAACCATCGCTCGCTCGTTTTGACTCGCCCTGTTTCGACTGAATCAACTCGAATGGCGGACGACCTGAATTTAGATTTGAGTTTTGAAGTAAAATATGAGTTAGATGAGACAGAGAACAGCTCCTCAAGTTCCGATGAGGATGAGGGGGATTTAGGAGACGTTGCAGAAGATGAGCTCGAGATCGAGATCGAGATCGAGCCGATGCCTGTACCTCCCGCGGCCTGTTTCCGCTGCAACATGTACGGTACATGAGCCAGATCGCTGCGCGCGCACACTGCTGTTACAATAATCTCGTTACTTCGCTCGAGCTACTGTAATATCTTGAGAAATAACTTCGCCAGTGTTGATCAGCATTTCCGCAAACAACATCACACATGGATCAATGATATGGGAGTGTACTAAACGTTATCGATGTCACATGGGGCTTGTACTGTAGCCAGCTGAGCTGTGATGATTTTACATCCAATATTTACATCACCAGCGTGCGATCGAGGCTTCGTCGGCTCCGCTTGGGCCCATCGGCTTGGGTATCCGTGGGCTGGCCGCGCCAGGCAGGGGACCGGTGAAGCCAGAGTAGCGCTAGCTAACCGCTATTAGTATTGCACGTCGCGCTGCTCTCGCACCGTCCAGCGTATAGCTACAGCACGTATAGTGCAGTGCAATTGAATCATGATTTATCCATTTTTACCTTATCAGACACATTAATGAATAAAAGAATAACCATACAATGAATATAAGTTGTTTCATTAGTTCAAAAAGTTTAAACCACCATAATTATACAGAAAATAGTTTAAACGACCACGGAAGCCTCGGTATAAAGGGATATAATCCCGGTATATTATGTGGTAGATACCGAAGCTTCCTATTGGATAACCCCTTTGATGACGTCAGTACAACATACCATGCATACACAGCTATATGACTCCGCAACGGCAATCAGAACTTCAGAAGCACGCCTGGTCACGGTCACGACTTAGCGACTGTCTTTGGCTAGGCTGGCCCGGCGCCTGGTATATATGACTGTGTTTACAATTTTACACTGCGCCGCGCCGGGGCCCGGGCCGGGCGCGCCTGGGGATCGATCAGGATTGCGTAATTTTTCATGTAAAGACTTGCAGTTCAGCACATGTTCCAAAGTGGAGTAAACAAATCACCACGATCGCAACATTGAATTTCGGCCACTTGATTTTCCGTCCAACTATGAGCGGCCCGGGGGGCCCGGGTGCATCCCCTCCTCAAAGTCGTGTTTTCGCAGATTGGTGATCGATTTTAAAAGCTTTTTCGTTTACTATTTTACGTAAGAACAATGTTGATCTCGAGCTGATCTCGAGCGACAATTCCGAGAACAGAAGCTCCGAGATCAAGATCAAGATCAAGACCAACACCTTTGAGATCAAGAACAAGATCGAGATTACTAAAGTTTCCAAAAATTGAGTGCTCTACCTTTTCAACTTTGGCTGCAGCCGATTATCAAAAATGACTGAAATTGATAATGAGAAATTGTTCAACTGCGCATTGGTTGCTAGGCGTGCCCGTAATTTAGCAACCTGTTGACTGTGGGGCAAAATTTGTTGGGGTTTTCCGTCAAGACACTTGGGGAAAAATTGGTGTGAATTTGAGCAAAATCGAAGTGGTCGGGTGACGCCCATCGGTTGATTTGAAGTGGATTGACCCTCATACAACCACACAAGTTTGGTTTCATTCCAAATTGTATTTTATTTTAGATGGCTAGGGCTAAGAATGCAAGCAAGAGATTCCATTACTTGCCAACTAGGGTTAACGTAGTAGGTAGTAAATACTACCCACATTCCTAGTCTTAATAACTAAAAAAACTTTGTGTCGCTCACTGAGCTCTATTATTTAAAAATAGACTTATAATGGAACTGAGCTTGCGTATAATGATATGAGGCCAGATCTACAGCATTGGTTATACACACATCCCTTTTTATGCCTCCGCCGCCAACGAAGTGGCCGGAGGCATTATGTTTTCGGGTTCGTCCGTCCGTCCGTACGTCCCGATTTCGTTCTCGCGATATCTCAAGAACCGGTGGATGGATCAATTTCAAACTTAGTATGAGTGTACATGTTGGGGTGACAATGATCTGATTAGATTTTAGGGGTCATGAGGTCAAAGGTCAAGGTCACAGGACTCAATATATATGCAAAAATGCCTCGTTCTCGCGATATCTCAAGAACAGGTTGACGGATCAAATTCAAACTTGGTAATAGTGTAGATATTGGGGTGGCAATGATCTGATTAGAATTTGGGGTTCATGAGGTCAAAGGTCAAGGTCACAGGACTTGATGTATGCGCAAAAATGCCTCGTTCTTGCGATATCTCAAGAACCGGTTGACGGATCAATTTCAAACTTGGTATGTGTGTACATATCGGGGTGCCACTGATCTGATTAGATTTAGGGGGTCATGAGGTCAAAGGTCAAGGACACAGGACTCAATATGTATGCGAAAATGGCTTGTAATGGCAAAATTTCAAGAACTGAATGTCGGATTTCAATCAAACTCGGTACCTGAATGTATCATAAAGAGTCAACGTAGCCGTAAAATGTTGGGGTCATGAGGTTGAGGTCAAGGTCACGGGACTCATTATACATGCAAAAAAGCTTGTAATGCCAAAATCTCAAGAACTAAATGTCAGATTTCAATCAAACTTGGTACCTGAATGTTTTTTAGGGAGCCATCAAAGATTGGGGTCATATGGTCAAGGTCACAGGACTCTAAATATTTAAAAAATTTAAATCAGTGCATGTTAATAAGGGCTTGATATTAAAATCGCGTGATAGCGGAGGCATAATTTTCGATTGCGCGCAATTGAAGATCCATCTAGTTTTAAATTGTTCTTTTTTCCTTCTTTACTATTACCCCAATTACAGGCTGTCAGAAGTCTTGTGTCTCTGTCACGCAGGAGCTTCACTACATCAACCAGGGCACAGGCCCAGAATAGTGTCAAGGAAGCACAGACAAAGTTCCAGGTTAGTGCTTAACTGTCTTAACCAAAGACAAGTCAAGTAGAAATAATAATTTTAATTACATAACACTATTACAGTGGCAAAATCTGATTTTTGTCGAGCCCACCAAGGTGGAGGGAGACTAGGGGATCCAAATTGCGTCTGTCCGTCTGTCCTCCGTCCGTACTCGGTCCGTCCGTACTCGGTCCGTCCGAGACTCTTACAAAAAAATTGAATAATTTTCCAACCCTGCATCTGTTTGAAACCAAACTTGATTGTATTCTGGGGTCAAAGGTCACATAAGTAGGTCAAAGGTCAAATGTGAATGTTTTCCTGCAAGTCTATTAACCCTAACCCTAAGCGCGATAATTCCGCAACGCGCGCAGGTATTGCCGCGCGACTTCATGAGTTTTTTCATTGAAGTCTTGCGCAACTTTTGAGACCAAATTTGCGACGACCGGGTATACCGTTCTAAAGTCACGTGACCTTTTGAAAGTGAGCGTCGGCCCGAAAATCGCTAAATTTTGTGATTTGTATACAAATCCTATGGAAATAGATTTTTTCCTAGAATAGACAAAACCTTCATTATTTTTCATTTTAATCACTGCAATCATTTAATTTGGGGCTAAAAATTGTTGGATAATGGTCAATAATTTATTCCATTAAAAAAAACAATAAAAAACAAAAGTAAAAAAAACAAAGAAATACATAAATTCCATAAACAAAGAAATACATAAGGAAAATTTTGGCTGTCGCAATTTTTAATGTTCAAAACCTGTTAATTAAGTCATAAAGAATATTCATGCACAAAATTAGCATATTCTGAGCAATATTTAGTGATTTACAGACAAAAAGGGGATTTCTGCATAAATTTGCATAATTAATTAAAAATTGATTATTTTCAAAAAAATAACAATGCAATCTTGTAGATTATGTTGCAAGCTATCTGCGTGCCAAATTTTGTGGCGGCTGCGCGTTCGACGGCCGAGATCTCGGGGGGGGGGGGGGGAGTGGAATCCACCATAGCCAAAATAACCCGGCCTGGTTAGGGTTAAGGCTGTTGACGAGTCACGGGTACCCGGGTCCCGCCGAAAAATGTCGAGTCCGGGGCGCAAAAGTCGATACTCGATATCCCGAAAAAAGGGGAAGTCCCCTCATTGAACGCAAGACTTATCATGTTCATTCAAGTGACAAAAATTGAGCGCATTTATGACGATAAATCATCTTCAAAAATACAGCAAATCAACCAAAAAAATACACGGGGGCAAAGGGCGATTCGCCCCCGATATCTTTGGAATCGCCCCCGTGAGCCACGGCACGGGGGCGAAATTATTATTTTTTTTTTTTTTAAATTTATTTTTTATTTATTTATTTATTTTTTTTGGAAATTAATTTTTTACATCTTTTTGCATGATCGGAAAGCGCCAGAAACGTACCAAACATGGCATAATCGGATAAATCACATCATGATAATCATTTATTAGACCCTTGAGCAGTGAAAACGATGTAAAAAAAAAAAAGAGCCCCCGTGAGCCCCAAAATAGCCCTCGTGAATAATTTCACGAGGGCGTTTTTCTCCCTCAAAATTTTCAAAATCGCCCTCGTGAACAAAAAAGTATTTTTTGGGTTGCAGCAAATTCGTAAATAAATTATAGTTTTAGCATTTCTGACAACATACTGGCATATGGCAACATACTGTTCAAATTTACCTTGATTACGACATTTCTGATGGGAATACTAGGACATTAATGATCTTGGTGACCGATCATATCTTCAACAAACTTCACTGAATATGATTGTCATCGCGCCACTATTTTGGGCTATTATCTACCAACAAGCGATTATCATTTAGTAGAACTAATAAATCGATGACTCCCAATACAATTTTATGTTCCATTCATATTACGTAGTTCAGGCGAAGCAGCAAAAACCTGTCGCGGTTTCGCAAACCAAAAACCGCAACACGTGTGTCTGGTTTTCGCTGCTTTGCCTGAACTACGTAATACGAATATAACATGAAATTGTATTGGGAGTCATCGATTTATTAGATCTACTAAATGATAATCGCTTGTTGGTAGATAATAGCCCAAAATAGTGGCGCGATGACAATCATATTCAGTGAAGTTTGTTGAAGATAAGATCGGTCACCAAGATCATTAATGTCCTAGTATTCCCATCAGAAATGTCGTAATCAAGGTAAATTTGAACAGTATGTTGCCATATATGCCAGTATGTTGTCAGAAATGCTAAAACTATAATTTATTTACGAATTTGCTGTATTTTTGAAGATGATTTATCGTCATAAATGCGCTCAATTTTTGTCACTTGAATGAACATGATAACTCTTGCGTTCAATGAGGGGACTTCCCCTTTTTTCGGGATATCGAGTATCGACTTTTGCGCCCCGGACTCGACATTTTTCGGCGGGACCCGGGTACCCGTGACTCGTCAACAGCCTTATTACGTAGTTCAGGCAAAGCAGCGAAAACCAGACACACGTGTTGCGGTTTTTGGTTTGCGAAACCGCGACAGGTTTTCGCTGCTTCGCCTGAACTACGTAATACAAATGGAACATAAAATTGTATTGGGAGTCATCGATTTATTAGATCTACTAAATGATAATCGCTTGTTGGTAGATAATAGCCCAAAATATTGGCGCGATGACAATCATATTCAGTGAAGTGTGTTGAAGATACGATCGGTCACTGAGATCATTAATGTCCTATTCTCGTCAGAAATGTCGTAATCAAGGTAAATTTGAACATGTTAACATAATTCCGTTAAAATCATGTCAGAAATGCTAAAAATATAATTCATTTACAATTTTGCTGTATTTTAGAAGATGATTTATTGTCATAAATGCGCTCAATTTTTGTCACTTGAATGAACATGTTTTCCCAGCGGCGTGACATGCCGATAGCGAAATCAACAAATGGGTAAATTTCGGGTACCCGTGACTCGCCCGAAAAATTATCGCGAGTCCCGGGAGGGAAATACTCCCGAAATCGACAGCACTAAAGTCTATTAGGGTTGATAACTTTCCAACCTTGCATCTGTTTGTAACCAAACTTGATTGGTAGATGCCCTATATTGGCCTCCATGATATTCTGGGGTCAAAGGTCAAATGAGGTCAAATGTGAAAGTTTACCTGCAAGGCTCTATTAGGTTTAATAACTTTCCAACCCTGCATCTGTTTGTAACCAAACTTGATTGGTAGATGCCCTTTATTGGCCTCCATGATATTCTGGGTGGGGTCAAAGGTCACATAAGTAGGTCAAAGGTAAAATGTGAAAGTTTACCTGTGTTGGTTTGTTGCATGAATGCGCGCAAGTGGGCGAGACATATTATGGCTGTGCTAGCGGGCAAGTGCTAGTGTAAAGAATTGTGTAAAGAATGTGTAAAGAATTGTTAGCCTTATGGGCCCATGACCCCTCTTATACACACTGTTATATTAAAACAATTCCTTGCCTGATGTCTCACTCAAGTACACATACAATTATGTTGTATTTGTTTGCTCCCCCTTTTTATGTAGTCATTGGCTTCCTTTGTTCATGAAATTTTACTTTGTTTTGTAAATGTTATTTCCTGCATTATAATAATCACAGGGTTAGCCTTTGAAAGCCTTTGTTGATTCTTCCACTTTGCTGCTGTGCATTTATCTATCTTGGTTTTAAATTTGTTTGTATGTGTGTGATTTGTTGTATTATTTGTAACATTTGTAAAATAAAACAACATATATATTAGGCCTAAAGACATGGTGAAACTATTAAGTGATATTCATAAACAAATGTTGCATCCCTTTTCCTTTTCAGAATCCTGATGGGGTGCCAATTCACTTGAAGGCAGGGACCAAGGACTACATCACATACTCCTTTGCCATGGGCCTGACAGCCGTCGGTACGCTGTGGTCATGCTACTCCCTCTTCAAGATGTCCATGCCCAAGAAGCAATGATGCCCTAGCTGCTTTTCTACACAGACGGGTTTCCACTTTCCACATGACTTTTTGCAGAAAACCCCCTAAATGTCTCTCCTCAACTGAAAAGCACAATGGACAGTGTTACTGAACATGAACACATCCCTCATATTACTCTGGTCTGAAAAACATTAGATCACATGGAAGGTGTTACTGAAAACATCCCCTATATTTTTTCCTGGAAAGCAATGAATCACAGTGGAAGTGTTCATACAGAAAACATCTTTTTATACAGTATTCATCCTGTATGGAAAGCCTGGAAATTCTGGAATCATATTGAAATTAAATGAAATTAAAGGTGTGTTTAACCCACCAAAATGGGTGTTATGAAGATATTTATATTGATGTTCTATGTTAAGGATACTTAATAATAAAGAATGAAAACACTGTAAGTTGAAAGTTTGATTGTGTGATTTTGTTTGTGATTTGAGTAAACCACACAGAAGCCGGAATACAAGTAGATGTCAAATGTTATTGCAAACCTGCTAGCATATCTATAACATGTAAACCCCTCACAAAAATGTCTGCAATTCAAGCTTGAGCATTCATATCTATGTTGTTATTGAATTAGCCTACTCGAATTTGGTATAATTGACAAGACTGTTTATGAGGGCTTTACATGTACTAGAATATACGAGGGGCGACTGAAAAGTTTTGAGCCTAACATAGAAAGGATTCAGATATGAAGACCATATTTGGTCCATGAAATCTTTCACATATCTTAATACTACCCACCAAATTTCTTGGTCATAGCAATCTTTATCCCTATTTTACAGCTTCCTGAACTTTGTGTGTCAGGTGTTCATGAAAAATTGACAAACTTGAATATTGAGCTGTCATCAAGAATCTGCAGCAGATGCAAAATGTCAAGAGAGAACTTGGCACTCTTTGAGGCTAGCCCAACCAATTTCTTCGAACGATTTGTGAGTGTGGATGAGACTTTGGTTCATCACTCTCAACCAAGAAGCAGTCTAAACAATGGAAGCATCCCATGTCACCAACCCAAAAGAAGGCCACGGTCACGCCTTCTGCTGGCAAGTTCATACCAAGTTCTCTCTTTTGTTCAGGAGTCAAAAGATGTGGTTGTGGTACCCATCTTGCAGACATCTTTGATATTCCAAGTTTTTCTCTGATAATATGATCTGCTCGGGCTTGTGAGATGCCCAACCTCTAGGCAATCTGATAATTTAAGATGCGGCGATCCTCCATGACCATGTGAAGGACGAGATCATTGTTCTCTGGAGTTGTTGCTATCAACGGCCTCCCTCCCTGACCTTGATTCATCTTCAATATTGTCTTTGCCACGTTTGAACTCATTTTCCAATCGTTTCACAGTGGCAAAAAAATGTTCACCTAATAGGTCCATAATGTCCTTATGGATCTCAGCTGGGGTCATGCCTTTTGGCTGCAGATACCTGATGACAGCCCGATACTCAAGTTCGTCCATTTTTCATGAACACCTGACACACAAAGTTCAGGAAGCTGTAAAATAAGGGAAATTCCACGGTAACGGAAGGACATTCAGACGCAATTTTTGACATTAAATCAAATAATTCCAGAATCCTGCTTATGATTCATCATTGTAAATTACATTTCTGAGACTCTTGGTGGGGCACCTTTGATTTCCTATTTTTTTAAAATTTGTTGTTTCCATTGCGTTTATTAGATATGGACACTAATGAGGCCGGTAACGGAAGGACGGCAAAATGGACATGGATTTTCACGTCCTTTAGTTATGATCCAATCTCTGTGAAGTTAAGAGGACTATCATGTTATATTGGCTCATAGTCCATTTCCTAATGTTCTAAGAGTATTACAACAGTTATTTGAAAAAAATATGTCTATTGGTATATTAATTACAAAAAATTCAATCATCCAATTTGGTACATGTATATTAGAAAGGAATGCAAAAAATAAAGAAAATCTAGAAATAGGCACTGTGTAGTCCCATGTGTAGTTCATGTATGGTGTCTGTTTCTCCTATCAGGAGACGCCCAATATTTTTTTTAATCATGTAAACTGAAAGATATTATTATGTGATCATGATTTATGAAAAAATAATCCAGAACAAATAAACAAGATCAGAAATAATCCTCATTGGATTTTTCCACTTTTGGCTCATTTGGCGTGGAATTGCCCATAAGGATAAAGATAGCTATGACCAAGAAATTTGGTGGGTAGTTAAAGGACCTAAAGAATACAACGTACTTTGGCACTAATTCCATAGTTGATGACTTGTAAAATAGGTCTGCCGAAAAAAAATCCATGAAAATAAACACAGTAGTGATTTAAGACTAACTTTCTGATGCCAAATCTCATTTAGCAACCAGTTTACACCCCACCCACATTTAGGGTCCAGAATCGGCAGCGTGATTGACATGTGATTGACAATACATTGGCTTACGTCATGACGCGTCATCTACAGAATTTAGTTCATTAGTCCGTACTTTAGATGACGTCACATTTTGGCGATTTAAAAGGGGCGTTCCCAGGACAATTAGATATTTACTAATTACCCCAAAATTTATTGATTTCATGAGAATTGACTGCCAAATTCTTTTTCTTCAGGAAAAATTACATATAGAGAGCCGAATTGTGAAAATTAGGCCATCTTTAAGATATGTGAAAGCTTTCATGGACCAAATTTGGTCTTTATATCTTAATCCTTTCTATACTACGCACAAAAAGTTCCGCAATCGAGGTTTGTGCATTAATAACTTTTCTATTACGCTATTACCATTCATAAATTTGGTATCATTGGAAAGCGTGAATTCTCCCCTTTACATTGATATAACATTTGCTATGAATATTTTATCATGGAATGTGCATTGCATCCAAATGCAGGGCAAAGTCAAAAGTGAAATGTTGCAAAATGCACTAATTTTGTCAACAAAGGGCCTTCCTTTTGTTTGAAGATTAAAATGTGGCTTGAATGCCTATTACGTTATTACCATTCATACATTTGGAATCATTGTAAAGTGTGAATCCTCCTCTTTACATTGATATAACATTTGCTATGGATATTTTATCTTGGAATGTGCATTACATCAGAATGTAGGGCAAAGTAAAAAATGAAATGTTGCAAAATGCACTGATTTTGTCAACAGTGTGCCTTTCTTTTGTTTGAAGATTAAAACGTGGCTTGAATGCATGACCACCTCACCCCCATACAAGCCAAGGAAGGCACACTGTTGACAAAATCAGTGCATTTTGCAACATTTCACTTTTGACTTTGCCCTACATTTGGATGCAATGCACATTCCATGATAAAATATTCATAGCAAATGTTATATTAATGTAAAGGGGAGAATTTACGCTTTCCAATGATACCAAATTTATGAATGGTAATTGCGTAATAGAAAAGTTATTAATGCGCCAACCTTGATTGCGGAACTTTTTGTGCGAAGTATATGTTAGGCTCAAAACTTTTCAGTCGCCCCTCGTAGACATGGGCCTAGGGATGCTACATAGAGAACAGCACTCAAACTGAAATAGCTTCCCTATGTTAATTCAGTGTAATGAATCGGTCTACAATACTTATGAGACCACGACAAATTTATGGGGACATTTATGGGGACATTCAAGGGCTCTACAAAAATGTGATTTCCAACTTGCCTAGCAGGACAATTTTTTTAGAAAACTTACTCTGAAAACATATATAGGCGAAAGAGCATGGTATATATCACATGACGATCAACACTTAACGGTAAAGGAAATGCTGGAATTTCCCCAACTTACTGTTTACATGCATAATGCCCGTCACTTCTAGTTTCCACTAATGTTTTCCAACGATACACCTTACCAAACACTAACAAGATTGTTATGTAACCGCTGTTACGTCAGTGGTAAACTTAACCCGCTTTTGTTAGTGAAAAGCCAATACCGTTGGAAAATTGATATCCAAGAGGTAATCAACAACTAGAAGTGAAGGGAATCATGTACTTCTCGGTATCATTAAGCCAAAATAGCAGCATTTGGCTTCCCTTTATAATTTGTTGTTCATTATAATTGTTTGCATTTTATCCCCATAATCTTATAAATCAAACACTTTCTCATACATGAGATTTTGATTTGACACAGGCAATCTGGAAAGTTGGTTCCTAGGGCCCTGCATTCCCTTTGACATGTTGCATTCTGGTACACACTGGGCTACATGTAAGCATTCGGGATATGACCAATGTTGGGTGAAATAATTCTATGCTTATGTTTCCTTGTATATCTTTATTATTAAGGACATCACATAAAATTCCCTTGAAATAAGAGTGTGTGTGGGTGTGTTGGTATGTTAGGGGTGCATGTGAATTACAGTCAACTATGTGCAAGTTGACTATTGCCATGGTCGAAGGTCTATTCTGGTTCCAATTTCCGTTTTTATGCCTCCGCAACGAAGTAGCCGGAGGCATTATGTTTTCGGGTATCCCAGGAAGCCATTGTAGCCATCAGATTTTTGGGTCATGAGGTCAAAGGTCAAGGTCACATGACTAAATAAGCCAAAGTAGCTTATAATTGCAATATCTCAAAAACCAGTTGACAAATAACCATCAAACTTGGTACCTACATTGTATTTGTATCTTGTAATTTTTACTTTTAAAATTGAGTTGAAGAATTAATTCAGTGCATGTTAATTTGGGCTTGATATAAATCATGCAATGGCGGAGGCATCATTTATGACTGCGCGCAGTCAAAGATCCATCTAGTTTCAATTTTTTGTTTATCCACTAGTATAATTCAACCCTAGGCTACTTCATTTGCAAGGTTGACTGTACTGTACAGTGTAGCCTTGTATAAAGAGTACATTATATAAAACCCTATAAAATGGTAATATTGCTGGTCCAATTTCTTTATATTCTTGTTGTTTTACACTCTAATATACCAAGGTAGTACAAGTCGAACAAAGAGGGAAATTTTGTACATTTATCATACTTTTATTTCTTGGAAATCACATTGTCTCGAGTTGTTAAATACAAAAAACACATAATGCAGTCTGAAGTATAAGATGTATAAGTTATAATATGACATTATTAAAGTTGTTTCGTATACTGTACATAATGCGGTAGTTATATAATAAGTTTCTAGTTCCTGTTTATACTATTACTCCACTCCATAGAACTGCAATCATCCTAACCTTGGTAATCAACACGCTGATTTTAAGTTTCAGCTCCAGTGTTTTAAAGAAAACACAGGAAAACAAGCTAGAAAACTGTTATGACAAAAATACTCTTGTTTCTCTGCAGCACAGTAGTCAAAAGTGATCCATTAACTTTGTCAAGTTCAACCAAAAATTCAACCAAGTCACCTGGGACCAATTATCTAGATAATTTGTAGCATGTCTGTCACGTACGTAGGTGAATTATCTAGATAACTATTACCTAGATAATTGTGTGTGACACCAGCTATTGTTTGGCTGATGGTAACGGAGGAATTGAATAGGTTTTGATTTGTTTTAATGTCTCCCTTATTATGGAGATATTCATTACTAGTTGAAAAACATTCCAGGAATGCTTGTTAATTGTACGCAAAATCAATGGGGAGTAGGTGGTAAAATCTGACTTATATAATTATTTTTTTCGCTAGGTAAACTCTTTTTTTTGTATGAAACCATCACACATTTAGAAGAATCTTGCAATGATATTGGTATGTGTAAATGATTGAAGTATCAAATATCACACATTTATTGAATCATTTAACATAAGTTAATGTACCAGTTTGCAGACAAGTTTCAAGCTGGAGTACCAGTGATGGCAATAAAAAGGTATTTCCTTTCTTTCTAGGCAGGTTATCTATCTATCTATCTATCTATCTATCTATCTATCTATCTATCTATCTATCTATCTATCTATCTATCTATCTATCTATCTATCTATCTATCTATCTATCTATCTATCTATCTATCTATCTATCTATCTATCTATCTATCTATCTATCTATCTATCTATCTACCTACCTACCTACCTATATATCTATACATCTATCTATCTATCTATCGGGTTATATTTCATCCAGACGTTGGACAAAGCCCTCCTCTTGACATTTCCATTCTCTTCTGTCTCTAGCTTTTTCTTTTGACATCATTTAAAGTTGATAAACATTAAAAATTCATGAAACTGTACTAAAACAATAAGTTGCACAAAAATCCTCCAGAATATACAGCATATTCAATTCAAAACATAGATGGGAACAAAATGATACAGTATGTAAACAAAATATTTCAATAATTTACACATACACTAGATAGATAAAAGTAGTATTTGGGCTAGTTATGTCGGGTGGCTATAAGTAAAATACCGGGACAAGAATATGGGAACTGCCTACATCCACTGATTACCAGTCTACCGCAAATCTGCCAGAACTGAACTGTGCATCCGTGAACAAGAGTACTGATCGTAAGCTTAGCCAAAGAGTTCCAAATCCTGTCAATACCTGGTCATTGTGTATACCGTGTACTGACCTCTTTAGATACTTTTGATTCAATGGTGAGTTGGGCCTATCCAGCTGTTATAGTAGTCTTGGCCAGATTTAATTATTGTCTAACTGACTAACAGAATAGCAAGAATGACAGGAATAATCCAACAATTTGATCAACTTGCTGCTGCTTGTGACATCTTTCATGCACTTCTCATCATTAGATTTATAGTTTTGTACATGAACATTAAATTATATCTTATTTGAGTTGCTAGAAAACAGTTTTATTTTGTTCCTTTTTCTTGGAAATATGAAGGAAAATTGATGGATAAAATATTTTGTACATTTACAAGCTCATTAAAATAAAAATTTTGTAATTAAGAATTAATAAATTAATCTTATTTTGGTAAAAATGTAATGTACTAACCCTACTGGCAGCAGCTCTCAAATGACGACGTAATCCGTGACAATATTACGAATGACATAAACTCAGATTTGAGTTAAGATACCTCTAATTCATATTCTTTCACAACACATTTCTAGAGTGGAATTCCCTGTTGATAAAACATGTCATTTTTGGCTCTATAAAAACAAAGATGCCTATTAAAAAACCTATAAAAAAACTTCTGATTTTACACAAAAATGCAAATATGGTAAAGTCAGAGGCAAGTTCCTCCTGAGTGATGTTACAAATATAACATTTTTCTCATTTAACATAGAGCAAACATTAATGCAATTTTGTTGAGTTGCATCACAACATTTTTCCACTGCATTTCTTAATGTTTAATTTTCAGGGACAACATGGCTATCATTTCATAAAAAACACATGCATTTTTCAAAAATTCAAGCATATTACTAAACTGTTAACTATTTTTAACAATATGTCAATATTTTACCACAATGCTGAATAAATATTTCATTTCATGTATATGAGAACTATAATAAGGCAAGAGCATAAACCACCACCTACCCTGCAATGCTAACTGATTTGACAGCATACAATAAAGCAAGGCAAGAAATGTCAAGAGGTGGGCTGTACAGTGTAGCACTACATAACAAAGAAGCTCCAAAGGGAATCTGGCCACACTATATAATGTCATGCATAGGATAAATGGCTTGGGAAACTTCATATTTATGTCCGCAAGTGAACATTAGTCATATCAAAGTTTACAAAACTGTATAGCAGGTGAAATATTGCCAAAAATTAAAACTTATTTATTTCTTGGATTTCTCGATGTAAAGATACCATTCTTTTTGGTTCTCTGTGATTAACACCATGGTTTTCTATATAGTCATCACCAGTTCCAAAATAAATGGACAATTGTTTTTTCAAAAGCTAAATAATATAATATATTATATATTATTTAGACATACAAATAATTGCATTTCTTTTATCTAGTATACCCCAGGGCCCACCCCACCTGGGTCCACTTGCTATTTTGTCAGTGCTGCATATCAAACATTCACTGGCATCAAGTGGGATGATTTAATCATCCTTGGGTTAGAGAGCCAAGTTTAATGAAAAGGGTTTCATGGGAAGGACCCCCATTCAAGGGTTATTGTGGCTCGATGGTTGGGCGCCAGTGACAGTGTAGCAATCCAGTTCTAAGTCTCTGGTTTGATTCCTGGAGAAGCATATTTTTCTTTTCTCATTTTCATTTATTTAATATTTGTTATGGTCAGTTTCCTTTAATGTTTGAATTTAATCAATAAAAAGCTGCATCATATCACGTGATCCCTCGCACTTTCCTTACAATAAGTAGATTTATTACCCTTGGGTTAGTGCCAGGTTTATATAGCTACCGACTATAAAAGCAATGGAAAGGGTTTCATGGGAAAGTCCCCATTCAAGGGTCTTTGTGGCTTGATGGTTTAGCACTTGTCTAGCAATCCTCAGGTTGAAAGCCTGTAACGCAAGAGTTGTCAATCACAAGAACTTCTAAGTAATTCCCCGCTTAACCCATTTAGGA
The DNA here is from genome assembly GCA_037951105.1 of Echinarachnius parma. Classification (NCBI taxonomy): domain Eukaryota; kingdom Metazoa; phylum Echinodermata; class Echinoidea; order Clypeasteroida; family Echinarachniidae; genus Echinarachnius; species Echinarachnius parma. Next base: position 30,000 of record JBAMJV010003389.1, on the reverse strand, counting down.
CTGGTCCCAAATATCTTCGGACTGTGGTCTATGGAGAATGTATGTATTAAATCAAGTATGTCTTTATGAATAGGTACAGGTAAGTGCGATCTATCATTTGATGTACAAAAGTTTGATAAAACTTGTAATTTTGTTCACAGTTTCTCCTTCTTTTGGTTGTTGGCACGTGAATGCTCCATTATAATGCTGTAACCGATCATTGGATCGGAATTCGATCACGATCCGATCATGCCATGATCGGATCGATTGTGGCTATTCTGAAAGATTACACCAAATTAAGCACATGGGACTGAGCTCAGTCCCATGTGCTTATTTTGGCGTAACCTTTCAGAATCGCCACAAGTAATTTTGTAAAAGTAGAGTTAATCAGTTTGAAATGAAAGCATACCCATACAAGATTACCTTGGGCTTATTCATATGGATATATGTTGCTTTCGTATTCATTTATTTTCCCAAAATATGTTTTTTGGGATCATTTTTTAATATTTTAAATTTTTTTTATCCGATCCGATCCGATCCGATTTCCGATCCGATTTCGATCATCGATCAAATTTTGCCGATCCGATCAACCAATCCGATCATCAATGTCAGTTACAGCATTACTCCATTATGCCAATTCTGTCTCTATAAGAAAATATGTGACTGGATAGGAAAACCTGGAATTGGTCACTAAAAATCAAAATTGAGATTTTCAAGCCATTAGAAAGGCCTCCTCACAAGCTTTCATTTGATGCCTTGTTCTAAAACATCTGACGATATTTGGCAAAGATATGATTGTTTCAATTTTACTAACACAAGTCTTTCACATACATTATGTGAACTTATAATACAATACCCATGTCTTCAAAACATGAAATACCAACAGGTGCAAGGTTTTGCTATATCCAGTCACATATTCTACTACCTATAGGTCAGCATAGACACCGTTGCATGTATGATTGTCCATAGCCCAAGTCCAGTACAGTAGATTTAGTAATCTATAGAGCAGCAAATGTTACATTTACAGTTGTCCATATGCATAGCTTTTCTTAAGTCCTTGAGCAGTAGAATGGGTCATATCTCCCCAGCAGATATTGCAACATCTACAGGGTGGCAAAAGCAAAGTAAAATCTGTGGTTGTCCAGAGCCTTGACTATGCTCCAGGTGTCAGTGAATGGATCATATCACTCCAGTGGATATTGTACTACAGAGCTGCAAAGGCAAAGTTACATCTGCAGTTGTTCATAGCCTTGCCTGCGGTCCATGGTCAGTGAATGGGTCGTATCTCTCCAGTAGATATTGTACTATCTACAGAGCAGCAAAGGCAAAGTTACATCTGCAGTTGTTCATAGCCTTGCCTACGGTCCAGTGTCAGTGAATGGGTCGTATCTCTCCAGTAGATATTGTACTATCTACAGAGCAGCAAAGGCAAAGTTACATCTGCAGTTGTTCATAGCCTTGCTTGCGGTCCAGGTGTCGGTGAATGGGTCATATCTCTCCAGTAGATATTGTACTATCTACAGAGCAGCAAAGGCAAAGTTACATCTGCAGTTCATAGCCTTGCTTGCGGTCCAGGTGTCAGTAAATGGGTCATATCTCTCCAGTAGATATTGTACTATCTACAGAGCAGCAAAGGCAAAGTTACATCTGCAGTTGTTCATAGCCTTGCTTGCGGTCCAGGTGTCTGTGAATGGGTCGTATCTCTCCACTCGATCCAGGTATGCTGTACCAGAATGACCTCCTGCTGCATAGATGTGCCCTTCCATCACTGTGACTCCTAGTCCTGCATAATGTCACAGAGACATAAAGAACATGTTGTCAGTCAGGTTTATAATAGCTTCTGACCATTCTGGCAATGAGAATTAAGGGGTTTCAGGGACGAGCACCGTCTAGGGTTTTCTATAGCTCAGTCGGAAGAGCACCGGTCTAGCAATCCGGAGGTCTCGGGTTCGAATCCCGTTGGAATCCCATTTTCTTTGCCTTATTTTAATCATTAAATGTACGAGATACAATGAATAGTCAATTGCAAACATTGTATCAGCCAGCCTTTTAACATCAGTGATGTTCCTTAAAAATTCAAAATGAAGAAAAATACTGCTGATAAATGCTGATCATCAGGAAGAATACCAAGAGGCAAACGCTTTTGATCCTAACAAAATCTTTATCAGAGGCAAAATGTCCATAGTGTATGTCATTATTGTTATTTTGCCTCTTTACAATTTTTAAGATGAAAAAAATACACATACGGGATGGGGTCCAAGATATAGTACTCTAGGGTCCATGGTTACACAACATTTTTTACAAAAAGGCATTGTGATGGGCTGGAGGAGATATGTGCTTTGAATAGTATTTCTACAAAAATAGGTCTAGGAATTAAAACGGTTGTTGAAATTTAGGCACCAGCTAGAGGACAAGATAATAGCTCTAACAACTATCAATACATTACCTTCTTGATTATTCCATCCAAACAGAGTTAATAATGACACATTATGTTCCCATAGGCAATGGTTTAAACAATTTCTTTTTATACGAACCAGTTCGTGGTATTTCCATGGATGCAACCGTCTTCCAGTTGTCTTGGTGAGGGTCATATCGCTCCACACTGCTCAGATACTGTGCACCATTGTGGCCTCCAACAACATAGATGAACCCATGCAGGACAGCAACTCCAAAATTGATGCGCCGATCTGCCAGTGGTACAACCATCCTCCAGTGGTTCTTGTGAAGGTCATATTGCTCCACGCTATATTTGAAGATAAGAAAGTAATTATGAGTAAGCACTTTAAAAATATTTTGCAGATACAGTCAAGCCTGCAATAGCAGCCGTCTGTATAAAAAGACCAGTTTTGACTCCCTTGAGTGTAGTTCAAATGTAAATAAACCCGTCTATAGAGACCACCTGCTCATAAAAAAAACACTTATTGTCTTCCTATGGGTTTTATAGGTTTGACGGTAACTGAAAATAAAGTTATGGAAACCTTTCTATAACACCAGCCTCCTTCTATCTTCCCTCATCGATATATATACACTCTGAATTAAAAACATACTTCCATGAAGAAAAGAAATTACCTATTGAGATAGTTGGGACCGTATCCACCGATGGCATAAATCTTGGAATTGACAACAGCAGCAGAGAATATGCTTCTACATTCGAGCATTGGGGTAGTCATCTTCCATTCATTGGTATCAGGAGAGTAGAACTCCACACTCTTCAAGTAGCATTCTCCGTCATACCCGCCAAGAGCGTAGATGCGATTGTTGAGCACAGCTACACCATGATTGCTGCGGCGCGTGTGCATGCTAGCCACTGTGCTCCAGGTGTTTGTCTTGGGCTGCCATCTCTCGACCCCGTTGTCATAACAGCGATACGAGGTCCCGTTTCTCAGCTGGCAGCGCACTCCTCCTATGATGTACAAGTTGTGGCCAATGACTGCTGCTGCACACTCCTGCCGACGACAGCTTAGAGGAGTGACATCTCCCCATGAATCTGTCTGTGCCCTGAACACCTCAACACTGGAAGGGAAAATATAAAATAAAAAGTTCATCAGCATTGTTCTATACATTATCAACAACCCGCTTTTACATAAGGGTCATTTATTTCAAAAATATTTCACCAATTATTTTATATACTCTTGATACATGATACATTTTCTTTCGTATTGTTTTACCTAAAGGCTTTTATTTGTTGTTGTCTTTTGTATAACAAAATAAGTGCATGTTCTATGTGGTGATCAAAGTGTCAAACTTACAAGTCTTGCAAAATTTTCAAGATGCACAACATGATAAAAAGGTCTCTAGCATTAGGGGGTTCATTTGGTATATTGGACTTTTGAGAGTTCAGGTTATGTTCTTATAGAGAACTTGCCTGTCCAGAGTTGCAAACAGCCCATTCTTTCCCCCAACAGCGCACAGTAGCTGCATTTCACCTCGTCTCCTCAGCTTGTCTTTGAGTTTCATAGCCACAGCTAGTCTGTCCTCAGTGTTCAAGTGATATTGCAAAGCCTTGTTGACCTGTTCAAGAGACATGCAAGAAAAAACATATCATACATTGTTCTAATGAATGTAAGGGATGAGGGGATTTTGTAGGGGTGGCAGAATTGGGAGAATGGGGTCACTTTGCCCCCCCCCCCCCCCCCACACACACTTTTTAAATACCAATCTTAAAGAGTATCTGATGCAACTAGGCTTTGCGGCTTTTTCCTGGCCAGTATAAATTGAACTGTTCATGTCAAATGTACCATTCACATTAAATGTATGCTCTTTGTGCAAGAAACAACATTCTCTTCTGTTTAGGGTACCCCAGCCCCCTTTTTATGATGGTGACATGGCAAACTCAGACAGCGGCCTTGTCAAAAGGCTTCGAGAGAATAGATGGCCTTTTGTATCTTGAACGTCTCGGGCCTATGAATTGTCCCTTTCCTGCTATTGCCTCTCTAGTACTGACTCTAGCTTAATACAGGGTGGCCCAAAACAAAAACAGAGCAGGGCACTTCCCAAAATAAAGTACCAAAATGATTATGTCCATCTGATAGGGTGTCTTTTCCAATGAAAAACGATACCAAGAACAGTAATTTTGGTTGTGTAGTTTTTGTTATAGGGCGCTGTGAGTTACACCATTGTCAGGTTCCCATTTTTCTCAATTTTTACCAAGTCAGTGCCTGATAAATCGCACTTCCTGCCCGTCATAGTATCTAACAGCTATGCCCATTCACTCGGCACACAGCTGAATGCACACTAACAATGGCGCGCGTATGGCTCGTTGTTCGATGCTATGACGGGCAGTAAGTGCTATTTATCAGACACTGACTTGGTAAAAGTTTACAGAAATGGGAGCCTGACATGGTGTCACTCACAGTGCCCTAAAACAAAAATTACACGACCAAAATTACTGTTCTTGGTATCGTTTTTCATTGTCCGATGGACATAATCAGTTTGTTACTATATTTTGGGAAGTGCCCCGTTCTGTTTTTGGGGGGCCACCCTGTATAGCCTCCACACGAACATTTTGTTTTACTTGCCCATTCGGGCTAGTATATTCAACTATTTAAAAATTTTAATTGCCCGAACAGAAATGTACTTGCCCCAAAAAGCAATCAATGTAAAAAAGAACACTTACTTACTTAAGGGATAGTATCAATTGGTCAATAAAACCTGCATCATTACAGTACAAACTAATAGTTTTAACTCCACCATGCTCGAAAGGTATACACAATTATAACCATTAAGTAAAAATGATAATAATAATAATAATGGTGGCTATTAAAAAAGATCTGTTACAACTCAAGAGGGCACCCTCTAAAAACTCATTGGTTTTAGCCATTTTTTCATACAAAATTGTGGATTTAATGTTTTGTTAAAATAATGATTCAATAGAGATATCATCAACAACTATTTTTTTTCAAAGTATTCTATTACAGTATTTAAAGCATTTTGTGTATTTTTCGAAAAAGTCCAAATGTCCCCTGGCCAGTAGACTGATGAATAAAATCTCTTGAAATCAAATTTTTTTAACTATGAGAGCATTTGAAAGGGAATGATTCTCATTTTACATGCTTTATTCAAGGAACTTTCAAATGGAATTAAAACCAACCAATTAAGTGTCAAGGGTAAGACTGTTGACGAGTCCCGGGTACCCGGGTCCCGCCGAAAATTGTCGAGTCCCGGGCGCATAAATCGATACTCGATATCCCGAAAAAAAAGCAAAAAAAAAAAAAAAAAAAAAAATCGATTTACGAATTTGTTGTATTTTATAAGATGATTTATTGTCATAAATGCGCTGCATTTTTGTCACTTGAATGAACATGTTTCCAGCGGCATGACATGCCTATAGCGAAATCAACAAATTGATAAATTTCGGGTACCCGGGACTCGCCCGAAAAATTATCGCGAGTCCCGGGTAGTAAATATACCCGAAATCGACAGCCTTAGTCAAGGGGCATTTCCGGAAGTACCAATACTCAAGTGTACCTTTAATTGTACTAGCTTGCTAGGTCGCTCGATTTGCTTGGCAAATTTCTCTCAAGTTTCTAGATCAGATTTACACAGACATTTTCTCTTTTACCTTTAGTTGAATTGAAATGTTAGTTGATGTCGGGCAAGTAAAATGTCATAAATGTTCTTGTTTGCTTGCCCGATCAGGCAAATAAATAGTTGTTCAACTAAGACTAAGAGAGAAAAAATATAATTTCATGTGTGTTAATCTCATCTAGAAATAAAAGGGCAAGTAAAATTTAAAAATGCATAATTTTACTTCCCAGAATTCGAATGGGCCAGTAAAGACAAAAGTTAGCCCTAAACTATGGCACGATTAATAAAGGATAGCTCTTCAGAGGGAAACTGGGAACAAAAATCATGTACCTGATCTTGGCAAAGAGTATTCTCCTTAATGTAAGGATGGCTCTCAAAGAGTCTGGTCAGTGTTCTTAATGGGAGCTGCGGAAGACGGACACAAGGAATCAGCTTGCCCACACTTGAGTTCCGTTTGTTCGGATCATAATTAAACCAGGCATCCAGAGCATCAAAAACCACTTCCTCAGATGAAATAGTAAGATCATCTTGAGAAATAATTTTACTCAGCTTCTCGCAGTCCAGTTGACAAAATTCTTCACTTCGACTGACTTCACAGAAGTTTGCTGCAATGAAATTTTCAGCATTCCGATGAAGTTCTTTACAAGCATGGACTTCAGCAAATTGAGCTATCCCTATACAATTCGTTGCATGGAGTTGAGCCTGAAGAAACTCGCAGCACAGATTCTTCACAGATTGCATTTGGAAAAGGTTTGCAGCAGGTAATAATGACTGGACATTAGAGTGAGAAATTGCTATTTTTCCTGTGTATGAGAAATCAATTAAGGCATCAACGGCAGTTTTGTCAACAGATTTCAGATCAATTTCCTCCTTTTCACTTTCACAAAGACTACCTGTGAACATTGCTTTGAAGTATGGACTGCATCCGGATAACACAGCCCTGTGTGCTTGAATTCTATGACCGTCTACCCGGAGTACCACATCGCACAAGTAACCTTGTTGTTTCATGGTGTGCATCTCACGTAGGACCGCCCTTGCATGACCAGACACCTCGCTACAAATCCCGCCGGAACTCTCGGGCGAATAGTTGTAAGAACATGGTGTACATCTAAGTCTATCCTGTGGTGGTGATCCATTCTCACAATCCAAACTCATTTCGGAAAAATCTAATGCCTGAATAACTGTTTATATGATGTATACCACTTGACATAGACTGCCCGCCCGACGACGTTCGTATATATTTGCTGTCTCCGATATCACTGGTCGGTAAGATAGATTTAGATAGCCATTCTTGTACGTCAGTCAGTTACAGTAATCCATCTTGGGATGGGGTCAGCTGATCTGAAGCTGGTGCGTGGATACCGATATTATTTTATCTGGTAGTATTAGTGGGCGTTGCCGTTTTAATGATGGTACAATCATGTGCAGATCTATAATGGCCATGCAGAGCTGATCAGACGGGGAGGGGGGGGGGGGGGGGGGGGGGGGGGGGGGAGTGGATCCCAGAAGCCAGTGGTGAAGGGATAGTTAATGAACAAGTGGTATTTTGAAAGCTCATTAATGGCATTCTTCATAATTATCTCATAAGTATCATTATTCAACATTTTCAAGGCGGCTTAAAAAAAAAACACTTTATATATAGTCTAATCACATTTTTGGTGCTGGGATAAATGATTGCTGTATACCATATTGTAAAAGATAATTATGTAAAAGATCCTCACTATCCAAGCATAATGATCGAAGACCCAGGGTGAAATTCCCATTGACTATATTACCAATTGAAATCAATTGGTAATCGAAGAATTACCAATTGAAATTAATTGGTAATCGAAGAGCATGCATAATGGAAAATGAAACAATTTGGACAAATTGAAATCAATGGGTACCAATTGAAATCAATGGGTACCCATTGAAACCAATGCCAATGGGTACCCATTGAATTCAACGGGCACCAATTAGAATTTCAATGGGTACCCATTGGTTTTTTAATGGGTACCCATAATTGAAACTGAATTCAATGGGTACCCATTGAAATTCTAATTGGTTTCAACTGGATTTTCGTCTGGGGAAGCGTCGATCCTGGGGTGGGGGGGGGGGGGGGGGGGGGAGGGGGGGCCGGGGCCAGCCGCCCCCCCCCCCCATGTAAATATTGGGGGGGGGGGGTGGCGAACATATCGTTTCGCCCCCCCCCCCCCAAATAATTCTGAAGATGGAGAAGTAAAGTGGTGGATATAATACAAAAGATGGTAATCAAATTAGCAGTTTTTTAGTCTAAAACATTCTGCAAATCAGCCATTCCATTGTGACTCGCGTGACATTTATACAAAATTCCAACTTGTTAAGGTTAAGTAGCCTACTTGAAAACTTTAATTTGCAGACCTGTTATTTTTACATATTTCAATCAATGTTGACCATACACATTGGTAAACAGAATCTTTGATTTTAAGTCATTCTTGTTGGAGATATGTCATTTTTTTCTGTTGTGACTCGCGTGACGCGACACTATTGAAGGTTTCTGACCTTACTGTATACTTGACTGGATTTTCGTATGAAAGTACTTGTCCCATTTACACCAAATTTTCTGGAGTTCATTTTGAGACATTAGGCAATAATATGACAAAATTTCATTATCCCTTGACTTTTATTTTTTAGTCAATCGCCATTTGAAAATGTGACTCGCGTGACACATGAGTGTGACTCGCGTGACAAGTGTCATTTGGGACTAAAAGTTAAACCATCATCATGATTTTATAAAGTAAAATTATAGACAAATGTTTAACCTAACATATACATGTATCATTCATGGTCAGTTACATCACATACGTCTTTAAAACAAAACCATTATTTAATTCAAGCTCTGATGCGAGCTCTTGGAGCATGCAATATACATAAACAGCCAGCAAATATTCACTTTTCCTCTTTTTTTCCCCCTTCAAATTGAGAGTTCTGGAAATTATTCATTTTTTATAGCTAATTTTCCTTTTCTTTCCTTATTTAACTACTTTAAAAAAGTCTTCTTTTTAGAATGGATCAAATTCAAACTTTCCCTTGCATTTTTGGATTTGTTTCCATTTAAGTTCTTCTTGAAACTTGATAGTCACTTTGATGCACTAAGAGTCCCTAATTCTTCTTAACAAATAATGTTCACATATAATCTTTTTCTGTCTTATCTATCATTGATCATTGCGATGTCTGATATTAAAACAATTATCAACTGTTTTGTTTTCTTTGAGCAAATTACATCACTTTAGAGTTAAAATCAGCTTAGCCCAACAGAAGTTGACATTCCAGATAAAATATAGATTACTTATTGTATGTATTGTATCTCTTTATTTATCAAATAATATAACATTTACCTTTAATGTGATAATTAGAATAATTTACATAAATTATTTTAAAGGCAGAGTTAATTTTTTTCTAAAAAATGTCAATCGTTCTCTTTATTTTCACAAACTTGTAAAATGTGACTCGCGTGACAACCCTAAAAATCTTAGCGCGACTTTGTTCTGGCATTTTTCATAATGAAGGGGTTTACATATATGTAAATCTTCTTTGCTGGTATGATTGAGGACCCTAAGATCCTCAAAAGTTATTAATTACAATTCATTACAATCTACTACTTTTGAAGCAATTCAAAATATGGACATATTTTTGTGACTCACGTGACACATTTTGAGGGTGTTTTCCAATCTGAAATATTGTCAAGCTGGTAACGTATAAATGTAAAAACCAACTTGATATGGTAAAATGGGTGTAAAATAAGACTTGATACAAAAATTATGTATCGGCAGAGAAAAGAACATGCTTTAAATAGTGTGACTCGTGTGACAACCCTAAGAAACCTTAGCGTGACTCGCGTGACATTATTGTTCTGGTGTTTTTCATAATGAAGGGGTTTACGTATGGAAATCTTCTTTGCTGGTATGATTGGGGACCCTATATAAGCTCCTTACTATTCATCAACTGCAATTCATACAATCTACTACTTTTTTTAGCAATCTAAAATATGGACATATTTTTGTGACTCGCGTGACACTTTTCGAGGGTGTTTTCAATCTAAAATATTGTCAAGCTGGTCTCATATAAATGTAAAAACCAACTTGATATGGTAAAATGGGTGTAAAATAATACTAAATACATGTTCGGATAGTGTGATTAAAAAAGGTACAACATAGGCATAATTCATGTAGCAAATTTGATCTCTGTTCTGGGAGGTGTAAGTGTAACTCGGTTGTCAGAAGGTGAAAAGCGGTGAAAATTCAGATTTAAACCCTTTGAACATATTATACCCAGCCAGACATGAATAAATTTGTTTAATTGGTTGAACATTAAGCTGTATAACGTGCATGAGGTTTATGACCGTTCATTAACCCGAACCAGGCCGGGTTATTTTGTCTATGCTGTGGCCGGGGGGGGGGGGGGGGGGGGGGGGGTGGATTCCACCCCCCCCCCCCCCCCCTCCCCCAGAGATCTCGGTCGTCGAACGCGCGGCGCCGCAAATTTGGCACGCAGATAGCTTGCAACATAATCTACAAGATTGCATTGTTATTTCTTTTTTTAAATAATCAATTTTTAATTAATTATGCAAATTTATGCATAAATCCCCTTTTTGTCTTTAAATCACTAAATATTGCTCAGAATATGCTAATTTTGTGCATGAATATTCTTTATGACTTAATTAACAGGTTTTGAACATTAAAAATTGCGACAGCCAAATTTTTCCTCATGTATTTCTTTGTTTTTGGAATTTCTTATGTATTTCTTTGTTTTTTCGACTTTTTTTTTTTTTTTTCAATGGAATAAATTATTGACCATTATCCAACAATTTTTAGCCCAAAATTAAATGATTGCAGTGATTAGAAGGAAAAATAATGAATGTTTTGTCTATTCTAGGAAAAAATCAATTTCAATAGGATTTGTACACAAATCACAAAATTTAGCGATTTTCGGGCCGACGCCACTGAGTAGAGGTCAGTGGCCGACGCTCACTTACAAAAGGTCACGTGACTTTAGAACGGTATACCCGGTCGTCGCAAATTTGGTCTCAAAGTTGCGCAAGATGACATTTTTCCCCGGCCGAGACCATTTGCCAAAATGTTTCGAGACCGAGGGAATCGGGGCAAAATTGGGCAAAGACCTAAGGGGGCTCACGATTTTTTTTTTGTGCAGGGGCTCATGCCCAACCCAACGTGGCCAGTTCTGGCATAATTATGCTTTCTGGCATAATTTTGACCCTTTTGGCATATAGCATTATGCCTAGCATAATTTTACGAATTTTACGAAAATTTGACGAATTCTGGCATAATTTGACCCCTTTTTAGCATAATTCTGGCTCGAAGATCCTGGTCTCGCCTCGAAATTTGTGTAAAATCCTGGTCTTGCCTCGAAAATTTGGGACTGGACCTGGTCTCGGTCTCAAAAACGTCGAAAATTCTCAGTCTAGGCTTCGAAAAATTTCTACGACTACCCCCCCCCCCCCCCTCCCCGCTTACAGGATTCCCAACCAATGGGTCCTGGTCTAGACCTTGATAATTTGGAACTGGAGACCTGGTCTAGGCCCTCGAAAATTTAGGACGGGACCAGGTCTCGGCTTCGAAAATTTTCTACGACTACCCCCCCCCCCCCCCCCCCCCCCGCTTACAGGATTTTTCTCAACCAATGGCCTCAAAATTTCCTGGTCTGGGACTAAAAAATGACTCTCGGCTCCGAAAGAGGGTTTGGCATAATTTTTGGCGATATAGCATCATTTTCGCTGCTCTCCTAGCATAATTGTATTTTTTCACTGGCCACGACACTCACAGGGTTGCCAACTTTGAGCCGGGTGAGAGTGAGATAATGCGAGGGAGCGAAGCGACTGTTGAGTGGGGGGGGGGGGGGGGGGGGGGGTGTGGGAGGGGGTGTCACCCCTCCAACCAGTAGGGAGCTTTTGGATTTTTGGACTTGCAACTGTGCAATCTAGTGCAAACCTAGATAGGAAATTCGGGAGTAAGATTGACTGTATCTAGGAAAGCGTGTTATGATTTGGGGGGGGGGGGGGGGGGGGTGTGGGAGGGGGTGTCCCCCCTCCCACGGTAGGGAGCTTTTGCATTTTTAGACTTGAAGGCACAGGAAAACTACATGCCCGGTATAGAGAAAGGGTACTCACCCCAGATCATACAAAAGTTATATAACAAACTGAGATAATCTGTTCGCGCGCGAAGCGCGCAGCGAAAACTTGGATGTATAAATTCGATTTTGAATGTTAGAATTAACAAGTCTTAGCTCATACATTGTATACCACTCACATACACAAACACACGCACCTACACCATTCAAACACACACACAAACCAAAATGTATTTTCCTAAAACCTGGGGGGGGGGGGATGATTGTACACGTCATCACCCCACCTTGTGAGGTGGGGGGGGGGGGGGGGGGATGCATCCACCTCATCCCCCCCGTTGTTTACGCCCCTGCCTGCGCGCGTTGCGGAATTATCGCGCGAAAAGTCGAGGGGGTGGATTCCACCCCCCCCCCCCCCCCCCCCCCGGCCTGGTTAGGGTTAACGCTCTTGAGCTGAATGATTATCGATGATAGATATCGTCATACTAAAGGAGCATTTAAAACAATCTAACCCTATTTTATTCTTCTCTTACCATAAGCCAAACAACACGGTAGAAGAGAAATGTGGAAGCTCCCCAGAAGCTCCACTAATTTTCATGGAGTTAGACACTTTACTTTTTTCACTCAAGACAAATAACGTAGGCGGGTGGGCAAAAGGCAAATCGTGTTGAATCGGACTTTGGGTCAAACTTAACTTTAGAAACCAAAACCTGCACCATTACGGTACAAAAATAATAGTTAAAGGGGACCACCAGGCAAAGAACAACACATTATTATATGTTTTGGTACCGTTTTGTGATATCAAATAGATACCCAACATTTTGCAAAGAGTTGTGTAATTCATAAACAAAGCAATTAATTTCCACCACTTACGGAACCACTGCTATTTCCTGGTTCCATACGGGCCAACCATTTGCGAGTGCGCCAATGCTATTCACGCGCACGTTTGTAAACAATAGATTCCGGGCGATTCGTTCGCTCACACATTGCAATTGACGGCACACATAGCAGTCTGCGTAATTCAGACCGCATGAAGCCATGAACGCATGCTTTAGAATGGTGATGCGTTTCCAATTATATATTTTTGTTCTGGAAACATATTTTTGTGAACTTGTTGATGGAATGGAATACTAAATATGTTAGCTTTTAATATTATTTTTGGGTGGTGGTACCCTTTAAAATTTCACAATGCTCGAAAAGTATACACAATGACAAACGACTAAGTAAAACCCCTATTATCATTCAAAAAGAGCCGTTACAACTCAAGAGGGCGCTCTCTAAAAAATAATTGGTTTTAGCCATTTTTCATACAAAATTGTGCATTATTGAATCAATAGAGATATCATGAAAAACTTTTAAAAACCTATTCAGATTTTGTTTTCAAAGTAGTCTTCAAGCATTTTAAATTTTGTTTCTAAAAAGTCAAAATATCCCCTGGTGAAGAATTTTGAATACAAATATGATTATGGATATTTCAGCCGTTTCTTAACCGATTTTGTTCAAATAAAGTTTATTCTGTCATTAAAATAATTGTATGTTCTTTCAAATTTGACAGTCAGTTTTTCATTAACTCGCAACTAATATTTTGTGAAGTGCCCCCTTTACCAACAAGTCAACTACTCCCTAAAATAAACTTGAAAACAGTCACTTGGGCATCAAACTTGAGAGGCGTTATTTTTTGCCCGGTGAGGTGAAAACTCGAAAATTCGGGCAAAGAAAAGAGGTGCCCATACGCCCATGATGATAGCCAATCCGGCTCATTTCTACAATTAGCAATGTATAAATATACTTGGATGTTTTATCGAGTATTCAATGAGCAGTAAAATATCTAATCAGCCCCATAAGTAGCCTAAAAGAAAAGAAAAAAAACACAGCAGAATAACAATTGAGTTTAAAAATGCCGGATGGGAAACCCCCTCCCCCCCAAAAAAAAACACACAAACAAAAACAAACCAAACATAACCTATAATCCAACCTTGAACAGTCTGTATAATTCAAGGAATTTAGTTATATATATTTTTAAGAAGACTTGAGGATGTATTTTTAGGAATTAATCATTATTCTGAGCAACGTTTCCCTGAAAGGTAATTTGGGAGCCTCCTTGAAGGAATAATGCAAATAAATTGCAAACATAACAAAGATTTTTCTGTGCAAAAAGGGCAAAATAGGGATCTTCGGTGAAGTAAGCCTAGGTACAGTTGGTGATCTTGAAACTGTGAATCAATCTCCTGAAACTAGAGAAGTGTCTATGTTCGTCATTATACATGATTACCTTTTCAAAACGGCACTGTGTAGAGCTTGAAGCAGACATTTCTGGCTGCCAACCTCATAGAAATGCACATTTAACCGTACGAAAAAACGAACTGAAGTTAGACACTCGTAAATGTAAATGTGCCCGATCTAACTTCAGCCCGGATGACGTGATGATATGCGATGACGTGCTGACTGTTTATCGGATTCTGATCCTGTGAAGAAAAAAACACAAGAATTTAGAGTCACTAAATTCATTGGAACTTACACATAAAATGGAAGAAGAAGGTGCAGATGCGTGGGGGATTTTTCTACTTTCCTTAGCCATGCTAATTGGATGTTTCATCGCCGGATCTGTGCCGTTGTCTATATCTTTATCTGAGGTACCGTATGATTTTTTAATTTACTGGGGGGTATGCCGTCACGACTACTTTGGCATCGGTGAGTTAGCGAGCGAGTACGCCGTAGCGTCGGGTACTCTTTCGCACGGTGTCTGCCTCAGCTCTGCCTCTGGTAAACATACTGACCACAAGGCAACCGGGCTGAAGTTGGTTACTTTTTCCTTATTGGATATTCACGGGCTGAAGTTGGTTACTTTTTCCTTATTGGATATTCATTTACTTATTCGATATTCATTTACTTATTCGATATTCATTTACTTATTCGGTTTTCCGTCGTTTAACATACATATCACTCGATCACGTCACGCGTTATGCGTGGAATGGAGGGGCCGGGAGCGGAGCTGAGGGTAGGGGAGAGTGGGGGAGGGGGGGGGGGGGGGGGGGAGGAGGGGACGAGGGGGGGGGGGGGGTCACGCTAAAATAAGCGCCATGGCACAATTAAAGTGCCCTAGTCCACATGGACCGGGCAGCCACCTATCTCAAGTGGTCAAACATCACAAGAGGAACCCAGAATAGGTTAGCTTGACCCGGTCCATGTGGTTTAAGGTGGTCAAATTGACCATTAATCAAGGACATGTATATTATATTAAATATGAAAAATGGAATATAACACATTATCACTAAAATATATATAAGTGCCCCAAAGTGCCCTAGTCCACATGGACCGGGGCAGCCACCTATCTCAAGTGGTCAAACATCACAATCTCAAGTGGTCAAACATCACAAGAGGAACCCAGAATAGGTTAGCTTGACCCGGTCCTGTGGTTTAAGGTGGTCAAAATTGACCATTAATCAAGGACATGTATATTATATTAAATATGAAAAATGGAATATAACACATTATCACTAAAATATATATAAGTGCCCCCAAAGTGCCCTAGTCCACATGGACCGGGCAGCCACCTATCTCAAGTGGTCAAACATCACAAGAGGAACCAGAATAGGTTAGCTTGACCCGGTCCATGTGGTTTAGGTGGTCAAATTGACCATTATTCAAGGACATGTATATTATATTAAAAAGAAAAATGGAATATAACACATCACTAAAATATATATAAGTGCCCAAAGTGCCCTAGTCCACATGGACCGGGCAGCCACCTATCTCAAGTGGTCAAACATCGTAAGAGGAAACCAGAATAGGTTAGCTTGACCCGGTCCATGTGGTTTAAGGTGGTCAAATTGACCATTAATCAAGGACATGTATATTATATGAAATATGAAAAATGGAATATAACACATTATCACATAAAATATATATATAAGTGCCCCAAAGTGCCCTAGTCCACATGGACCGGGCAGCCACCTATCTCAAGTGGTCAAACATCGTAAGAGGAACGGAATAGGTTAGCTTGACCCGGTCCATGTGGTTTAAGGTGGTCAAATTGACCATTAATCAATGACATGTATATTATATTAAATATAAAAAAATGGAATATAACACATTATCACTAAAATATATATAAGTGCCCCAAAGTGCCCTAGTCCACATGGACCGGGCAGCCACCTATCTCAAGTGGTCAAACATCACAAGAGGAACCCAGAATAGGTTAGCTTGACCCGGTCCATGTGGTTTAAGGTGGTCAATTGACCATTATTCAAGGACATGTATATTATGTTAAAAAAGAAAAATGGAATGTAACACATTATCACTAAATATATATAAGTGCCCCAAAGTGCCCTAGTCCACATTGGACCGGGCAGCCACCTATCTCAAGTGGTCAAACATCGTAAGAGGAACCCAGAATAGGTTAGCTTGACCCGGTCCATGTGGTTTAAGGTGGTCAAATTGACCATTATTCAAGGACATGTATATTATATTAAAAAAGAAAAATGGAATATAACACATTATCACTAAAATATATATAAGTGCCCCAAAGTGCCCTAGTCCACATGGACCGGGCAGCCACCTATCTCAAGTGGTCAAACATCACAAGAGAACCCAGAATAAGTTAGCTTGACCCAGTCCATGTAGTTTAAGGTGGTCAAATTGACCATTATTCAAGGACATGTACATTATAAGAAAAATGGCAAAATAACACATTATATCACTAAGTAGCAAAATAACACATTTTCACTAAAATAAACGCCCCAAAGTGCGCTTGTCCACATGGACCGGCAGCCACCTATCGTAAGTGGTCAAGCATTGTATGAGGAAACTTATAATAAGTTAGCTTGACCCGGTCCATGTGGTTTAAGGGTGGTCAAATTGACCAATTAATCAAGGACATGTATATTATATTAAATAAGAAAAATGGTATATAACACATTATCACTAAAATATATGTAAGTGCCCCAAAGTGCCCTAGTCCACATGGACCGGGCAGCCACCTATCTCAAGTGTCAAACATCACAAGAGGAACCCAGAATAGGTTAGCTTGACCCGGTCCATGTGGTTAAGGTGGTCAAATTGACCATTATTCAAGGACATGTATATTATATTAAAAAAGAAAAATGGAATATAACACATCACTAAAATATATATAAGTGCCCCAAAGTGCCCTAGTCCACATGGACCGGGCAGCCACCTATCTCAAGTGGTCAAACATCATAAGAGGAACCCAGAAAAGGTTAGCTTGACCCGGTCCATGTGGTTTAAGGTGGTCAAATTGACCATTATTAAAGGAAATGTATAATATAAACAAAATTGAAAATAACAAGTTATCACTAAAATATATATACGTGCCCCAAAGTGCCCTTGTCCACATGGACCGGGCAGCCACCTATCTCAAATGGTCAAACATCATAAGATGAACCCAGAAAAGGTTAGCTTGACCCGGTCCATGTGGATTAAGGTGGTCAAATTGACCATTATTAAAGGACATGTATAATATTTAAAAAAATTGAAAATAACAAATTATCACTAAAATATATATAAGAGCCCCAAAGTGCCCTAGTCCACATGGACCGGGCACCCACCTATCTGAAGTGGTCAAACATCATAAGAGGAACCCAGAAAAAGTTAGCTTGACCCGGTCCATGTGGTTTAAGGTGGTCAATTTGACCATTATTAAAGGACATGTATAATATTTTGAAAAAAATTGAAAATAACATGTTATCACTAAAATATATATATGTGCCCCAAAGTGCCCTTGTCCACATGGACCGGGCAGCCACCTATCTCAAGTGGTCAAACATCATAAGATGAACCCAGAAAAGTTAGCTTGACCCGGTCCATGTGGTTTAAGGTGGTCAAATTGACAAAGTAACTTTGTTGAGATGTGCAAAAACTGATGAATGGTTGATGCAATGTATATTGTTGTTATCTCATATGTCCACAGGGTATTGTGTGAAAATTTCAAGTCAAATGGACAATGTATGGCCAAGTAATGAGCGAAAATGCAAAGTGATATTGGGTGATATTCACCAACTCACTGCATTCATGGACCTATACATTCCCAATAAGACTGTCACCAAAAAACCAGGTGACAAAGCCTGGTTTAACGATGAATGCCGGAAAGCTGCTAAGAAGAAACGCAGGATCTTCAAAGAACTAAAGAAGCATGGGACAGATTCTAACAAAGAGAATTTCACTAAAGCAAGAAAGTCTTACAATAAAGTAGAGAAAGAAGCTAAAAGAAATTATGACAGCAAACTTAAAGAAGACCTCACTGACAACAATCTCAGTAGCAAGAAGTGGTGGCGGGTCGTCAACCTGCTCTCTGGGAGAGCTGGTCACTGTGACATCCCAGTCATTGCACATGATGGAGAAGCCCACACTACAGCACGGGAAAAGTCAGACGTCTTATGCAAGACATTTGCCGAGAAATGCCACTTACCAGACGCAGATGACCTTGCTCCCAATCTGGACCAATCCACGACTGCCTCTATCGACAGCATCACGTTTAAGCCTAAGGCTGTACATAAACTCCTGATACAGCTTTCTCCTGACAAGGCAACTGGCCCAGACGAAATTCCCGCCAGGATCCTCAAGGAGTGCAGCGCAGAACTCGCGAGTCCTTTGTGTCGCCTCTTCCACCTTTGCTTTTCACAAGGGGTATTCCCAAGTCAGTGGAAGACAGCCAGGGTTACACCTATCCATAAGAGGGACTCCAAATCTGACCCAACAAAATACAGACCAATTTCTCTGCTTAGCATCATCAGCAAAGTTATGGAAGCAGCTGTGAACCAACAACTCCAAAGCTACTTCTTCCAGAACAGTCTTATATCTCACAGACAATTTGGCTTTCGACCAGGCCACAGTACAGGTGATCTCCTCACTATCCTATCCCAGAAATGGAATGACACCTTGGACAAGGGAGAGGAAGTTTGTGCTGTGGCCTTGGACATAAAAGGTGCCTTTGACAAAGTTTGGCACAATGGACTTCTTGCGAAACTTACTTCAAAAGGTGTCTGTGGGAAGCTATCAACCTGGCTGCGGAGCTACCTAGCTGATAGGTCATTAAAAGTTGTACTGTCAGGCCAAGCATCGGAAGTTTCCTCCATCAACGCTTCTGTCCCCCAAGGGTCGATACTTGGACCACTTCTATTCTCTGTCTATATTGATGATTTGGTAGATGTCTGCGAAAATGAGCTATACCTGTATGCTGACGACTCAACACTTTATGCCCCAATCCCTTCACCACAAGCTAGCGAGGATGTTGCAGCCAGCCTAAACCGAGACCTGACCAGGATGAAATCATGGGCAGACACATGGAAGGTTACATTTGAACCATCAAAATGTAAAGTCATGACATTCTCAAGAAAGCGATCTCCTTCAGAACTGAACCTGTATCTAGGAGACTGCCAGCTAGCAGCAAAGCATGAGCTCGAAATTCTAGGTGTCACTTTCGATTCCAAACTTACCTGGTCTAAACACATCTTAGCAATTACCACCAGAGCGGGACAGAAGCTTGGTGCCCTGAGAAAAGTGGCAAACAAACTTGATTGTAAAGGAAGAGCCACAGTCTACAAAGCACAGGTCCGTAGCGTCATGGAATATGCATCCCTCTGCTGGACAAATGCTTCCCCATCAACTCTTAGCTTGCTTGACAACATCCAAAAGAAGGCACTTAAGATCATAGGAGTTGATGACACCACTGCTCGCACCCAACTCTCAATCCCCAGCTTAGCACATAGACGCCAGGTAGCTGCAGTGTCAGTGCTGTACAAAATGCACTCTCAACACTGCCCAAAAGACCTAGGAGACATGCTCCCTCCCTCCTGGGAAAGACGGCGGATGACCCGGCTTAGTGCATCCATGCCGGACCATGCTCTTGCACTCCCAGATGCTAAAACCTCATCCTTGGACAGGAGTTTCATTCACTCGGCAGTGCGGATCTGGAATAGTCTCCCTGACTCGGTTGTTGGAAATATCTCAATTACTGGTCTCCAAGCCTTCAAAAGCTGTGTGCATGTTTACCTCCTTTCTAATGTATAATAATTATAATTTTTTTTTTTTTAGGGGTCCTGTTCACCCCAAAATGTGTTCCCTTTTTTTAATTTTTTGTTTAATTAGATAATTTTTTCTTTGGTACTTGAGTTGCAGAGAACCATTGATTGGCCCTCCGGAGTTCCTTTCAAACTCTGGTTGGCTATTGTTCACATTTGCTCCTTATATACAAAAAAAAAAAAAAAAAATTCACTTTGTACAGGGATGAAAATCTCGCCCGGAGATTTTCTTATCTGAATACTTCAATCATACATATCTTTGTAATGAAAGGGAAATTTGAAAAAACGAAAGCTGTCCCATGATTTTATTGTTAATACGAATACAACAAGGTATAAAGGAACCACTAGAATTAAAATTTTATTTTGAGGATTTGGACAATGTTACTAAGTCCCTTTAAAGGACATGTATAATATTGAAAAAAATTGAAAATAACAAATTATCACTAAAATATATATAAGTGCCCCAAAGTGCCCTAGTCCACATGGACCGGACAGCCACCTATCTCAAGTGGTCAAACATCATAAGAGGAACCCGGAAAAAGTTAGCTTGACCCGGTCCATGTGGTTTAAGGTGGTCAAATTGACCATTATTAAAGGAAATGTATAATATAAAAAAAATTGAAAATAACAAATTATCACTAAAATATATATAAGTGCCCCAAAGTGCCCTAGTCCACATGGACCGGGCAGCCACCTATCTCAAGTGGTCAAACATCATAAGAGGAACCCAGAAAAAGTTAGCTTGACCCGGTCCATGTGGTTTAAGGTGGTCAAATTGACCATTATTAAAGGACATGTATAATATTGAAAAAAATTGAAAATAACAAATTATCACTAAAATATATATATGTGCCCCAAAGTGCCCTGTCCACATGGACCGGGCAGCCACCTATCTCAAATGGTCAAACATCATAAGATGAACCCAGAAAAAGTTAGCTTGACCCGGTCCATGTGGTTTAAGGTGGTCAAATTGACCATTATTAAAGGACATGTATAATATTTAAAAAAAATTGAAAATAACATGTTATCACTAAAATATATATATGTGCCCCAAAGTGCCCTTGTCCACATGGACCGGGCAGCCACCTATCTCAAGTGGTCAAACATCATAAGATGAACCCAGAAAAGTTAGCTTGACCCGGTCCATGTGGTTTAAGGTGGTCAAATTGACCATTATTAAAGGACATGTATAATATTGAAAAAAATTGAAAATAACAAATTATCACTAAAATATATATATGTGCCCCAAAGTGCCCTTGTCCACATGGACCGGGCAGCCACCTATCTCAAATGGTCAAACATCATAAGATGAACCCAGAAAAAGTTAGCTTGACCCGGTCCATGTGGTTTAAGGTGGTCAAATTGACCATTATTAAAGGACATGTATAATATTTAAAAAAAAATTGAAAATAACATGTTATCACTAAAATATATATATGTGCCCCAAAGTGCCCTTGTCCACATGGACCGGGCAGCCACCTATCTCAAGTGGTCAAACATCATAAGATGAACCCAGAAAAGTTAGCTTGACCCGGTCCATGTGGTTTAAGGTGGTCAAATTGACAAAGTAACTTTGTTGAGATGTGCAAAAACTGATGAATGGTTGATGCAATGTATATTGTTGTTATCTCATATGTCCACAGGGTATTGTGTGAAAATTTCAAGTCAAATGGACAATGTATGGCCAAGTAATGAGCGAAAATGCAAAGTGATATTGGGTGATGTTCACCAACTCACTGCATTCACTTTGTACAGGGATGAAAATCTCGCCCGGAGATTTTCTTATCTGAATACTTCAATCATACATATCTTTGTAATGAAAGGGAAATTTGAAAAACCGAAAGCTGTCCCATGATTTTATTGTTAATACGAATACAACAAGGTATAAAGGAACCACTAGAATTAAAATTTTATTTTGAGGATTTGGACAATGTTACTAAGTCCCTTTAAAGGACATGTATAATATTGAAAAAAATTGAAAATAACAAATTATCACTAAAATATATATAAGTGCCCCAAAGTGCCCTAGTCCACATGGACCGGACAGCCACCTATCTCAAGTGGTCAAACATCATAAGAGGAACCCGGAAAAAGTTAGCTTGACCCGGTCCATGTGGTTTAAGGTGGTCAAATTGACCATTATTAAAGGAAATGTATAATATAAAAATAATTGAAAATATCAAATTATCACTAAAATATATATATAAGTGCCCCAAAGTGCCCTAGTCCACATGGACCGGGCAGCCACCTATCTCAAGTGGTCAAACATCATAAGATGAACCCAGAAAAAGTTAGCTTGACCCGGTCCATGTGGTTTAAGGTGGTCAAATTGACCATTATTAAAGGACATGTATAATATTGAAAAAAATTGAAAATAACAAATTATCACTAAAATATATATAAGTGCCCCAAAGTGCCCTAGTCCACATGGACCGGACAGCCACCTATCTCAAGTGGTCAAACATCATAAGAGGAACCCGGAAAAGTTAGCTTGACCCGGTCCATGTGGTTTAAGGTGGTCAAATTGACCATTATTAAAGGAAATGTATAATATAAAAAAAATTGAAAATAACAAATTATCACTAAAATATATATAAGTGCCCCAAAGTGCCCTAGTCCACATGGACCGGGCAGCCACCTATCTCAAGTGGTCAAACATCATAAGAGGAACCCAGAAAAAGTTAGCTTGACCCGGTCCATGTGGTTTAAGGTGGTCAAATTGACCATTATTAAAGGACATGTATAATATTTAAAAAAATTGAAAATAACAAATTATCACTAAAATATATATAAGTGCCCCAAAGTGCCCTAGTCCACATGGACCGGACAGCCACCTATCTCAAGTGGTCAAACATCATAAGAGGAACCCGGAAAAAGTTAGCTTGACCCGGTCCATGTGGTTTAAGGTGGTCAAATTGACCATTATTAAAGGAAATGTATAATATAAAAAAATTGAAAATAACAAGTTATCACTAAAATATATATATAAGTGCCCCAAAGTGCCCTAGTCCACATGGACCGGGCAGCCACCTATCTCAAGTGGTCAAACATCATAAGATGAACCCAGAAAAAGTTAGCTTGACCCGGTCCATGTGGTTTAAGGTGGTCAAATTGACCATTATTAAAGGACATGTATAATATTGAAAAAAATTGAAAATAACAAATTATCACTAAAATATATATAAGTGCCCCAAAGTGCCCTAGTCCACATGGACCGGGCAGCCACCTATCTCAAGTGGTCAAACATCATAAGATGAACCCAGAAAAAGTTAGCTTGACCCGGTCCATGTGGTTTAAGGTGGTCAAATTGACCATTATTAAAGGACATGTATAATATTGAAAAAAATTGAAAATAACAAATTATCACTAAAATATATATAAGTGCCCCAAAGTGCCCTAGTCCACATGGACCGGACAGCCACCTATCTCAAGTGGTCAAACATCATAAGAGGAACCCGGAAAAGTTAGCTTGACCCGGTCCATGTGGTTTAAGGTGGTCAAATTGACCATTATTAAAGGAAATGTATAATATAAAAAAAATTGAAAATAACAAATTATCACTAAAATATATATAAGTGCCCCAAAGTGCCCTAGTCCACATGGACCGGGCAGCCACCTATCTCAAGTGGTCAAACATCATAAGAGGAACCCAGAAAAAGTTAGCTTGACCCGGTCCATGTGGTTTAAGGTGGTCAAATTGACCATTATTAAAGGACATGTATAATATTTAAAAAAATTGAAAATAACAAATTATCACTAAAATATATATAAGTGCCCCAAAGTGCCCTAGTCCACATGGACCGGACAGCCACCTATCTCAAGTGGTCAAACATCATAAGAGGAACCCGGAAAAGTTAGCTTGACCCGGTCCATGTGGTTTAAGGTGGTCAAATTGACCATTATTAAAGGAAATGTATAATATAAAAAAAATTGAAAATAACAAATTATCACTAAAATATATATAAGTGCCCCAAAGTGCCCTAGTCCACATGGACCGGGCAGCCACCTATCTCAAGTGGTCAAACATCATAAGAGGAACCCAGAAAAAGTTAGCTTGACCCGGTCCATGTGGTTTAAGGTGGTCAAATTGACCATTATTAAAGGAAATGTATAATATAAAAGAAATTGAAAATAACAAATTATCACTAAAATATATATAAGTGCCCCAAAGTGCCCTAGTCCACATGGACCGGGCAGCCACCTATCTCAAGTGGTCAAACATCATAAGAGGAACCCAGAAAAGGTTAGCTTGACCCGGTCCATGTGGTTTAAAGTGGTCAAATTGACCATTATTAAAGGAAATGTATAATATAAACAAAATTGAAAATAACAAGTTATCTCTAAAATATATATATGTGCCCCAAAGTGCCCTTGTCCACATGGACCGGGCAGCCACCTATCTCAAGTGGTCAAACATCATAAGATGAACCCAGAAAAAGTTAGCTTGACCCGGTCCATGTGGTTTAAGGTGGTCAAATTGACCATTATTAAAGGACATGTATAATATTTAAAAAAATTGAAAATAACAAATTATCACTAAAATATATATAAGTGCCCCAAAGTGCCCTAGTCCACATGGACCGGGCAGCCAACTATCTCAAGTGGTCAAACATCATAAGAGGAACCCAGAATACGTTAGCTTGACCCGGTCGATGAGGTTGAAGGTGGTCAAATTTACCATTATAAAAGGACATGTATATTATTAAAAAATGAAGAAAAAACACATTGCTTTTCATTTTTTCGCTTAAAACAAAGAAATACATAAGCATAAAATAAAGAAATACATAACAGTTCAAATGTGGATAGCCCCCCCCCCCCCCTCCATTTTCAAAACCATTCCGCGGCCCGGATAAGTACCAGTATGAATGAAATAGTATCTTAAAGGGCAATGAAACCCAAGCAAAATGTTGCTATCATAGTCTTGAAGAGATTATGAAGAGTAATCTCTGAAAGTTAGAGCATAATTGGGTAAGAAACAAGAAAGCTACAGCTCTTTGAAGGTGTCCATTTATTTCTATGGGGAACTCGGATTGGCAACGCACTCTGATAAGTGTGTGGACAAATCCCCATATGTTTTGTACACAAATGTTCCCATTTTTAAAGTTTTCTTCAACTCATGATATGTTATGTACAAAAAGCATTCTACAAAACATATGTTGAACTCGAACGGAGGGGTAACATACATTTTGAGAAAATTGAACAAAACTGAAATTTTGTGCATACAACAATTTGTCTGGATTTCATTGTCCTTTAATTCTTAACAGAAAACCAACCCTCCTCAGGGATCGCAGAACCGGGGGGGGGGGGGGGGGGGGGCTGCAGCCCCCCCCCCCCCCCCCCCCCCCCACTGTTTTGGTTAAAAACCAAGAAATACATATGCATAAAATAATGAAATACATTACAGTTCAAATGTGATCAGCCTCCCCCCCCCCCCCATCCACTTTCAAACATTCCGCGACCCCTGCTCCTAGCCTTTCCCATTCTCAAGCCTTCCCCTCCCGTTACGTTTGCTGTTGTTGTTGCTGCAGCTGATGTTATTGTTGTTGTTTGTGTAGTTGCTGCTGTTGTGCATTACTATTACTGTGTGGGGGATGCAGGGGGGGTGGGGGGGTATGACATTGATGAATGCTCCACCCTCCTTAACTCAATACTTAAACACAACTAACTTACTAGCTAGCTATCTAGAAAAGAACTTTTGAGTCGACGGTGAACCAAAGGAGGTATACTTTTTATAATAATTTAAGGATGGAATGGTTAAGCGTTGTTGACCGTTTTTTTTTTTTTTTTTTTTTTTTTGCTATTGTGTGCGGGAGGAGGGGTGGGGGTATTACAAACTACCTACCTAACTAACTAACTTACTTACTAGGCAGCTTTCCAACAAAGGAATATAAAATGGCAAATGGAAATATTAAAAAAGTAAATAAATCAATGTATAAGTAGATAAATCGATAATAGATGATTAAATAAATATATAAATCGATACATAATGAACATAAATCAATAAGTAGACGCACAATAATATTCGCACTCCAAAACAAAATACGCCTTTCCACAACGTCGATTTCTTTTCGACACGGGGCGGGGGGGGGGGGGGGGTATGCTACGTCATTTCGGACATCTTTGGCAAGGCAACCATTAGGCCAGCATCAGTGGGTGGGGGCGGAGCCCCCTGAAGCTTTTGGATTTTCGATATATATTCAATATATATATATTTAAAGTCAGAAAAATTTTAGTCGGCATATATTATAGCGAGAAATCCTGAATCAGTGTAACAAAGGTCAGATGGCCAGGGCAGGTTAAAGAGGTCCGTCCTCTTTCAACTATCATATCATATGAAATATGGGGGAATAATGCAGGACACCCTCACCTCAAATATTGGGGGATCACCATCCCCCCCCCCCCCGAAATCGACACCCATGCCTTGAGACGGTCAGGGGATAAAGTATAGAGCCCCCCCCCCCCCCTCTCCCTTCTACGATTCATACCAGGGGTGTAGACAGCGGGGAGGGGGGGGGGGGGGATGAGGGGTATGCATGTACAATCTTCCCAACCCCCCCCCCCCCCCTCTCCAGGTTTTTAGGATTTTAGGATTTGTTTTTGTATATGACGTGTGACTGTGTAGGTGGGCGCGCACCCCCCCCCCCTCCCCGCACACACACATACACTGACAGGACTTCCACAACGTCGATTTCTTTTCGACACGGGGGGGGGGGGGGGGGGGGGGTATTCTACGTCATTTCGACCATCTTTGGCAAGGCATATACCGGGCGTATAAAAAAAAAGGGTTACAGTTTTGAAAAAATTGTCAGCATTACATTTTTATAAATTTATAAGAATTTTTCATGTCGATGGATGCCCTAAAGTCTCATCTATCAAGTGCCACTAACAAAGCAAATTTTCATTCACGTTTGGGCGAACACTGTCTGTTTTTGTACAGAGTGTGAAAAAAGACTTGCGCCAAATTGAAGAAGAGGGAAAATTAAACCAGCAATCTGAAAAGTAATCCCATTCAAACAAATTGCTCTTTTGCATAAATGTATGATTATGTTATGATCATAGGGGTGTGGAAGGGGGGGGGGGGGGAGCGGTTGAGGGGTTCAACCCGCCGCCCATCTTTGACCAAAAAATGGGAAGTTTGACCCAAATTTTAACTGTTCTCGAGACTAAAAACTTAATGTCACTGGTATCGGCCGTCATTTCTGAAAAGTGCGAAAAACTGTGATCTCGACCTCTAAAATGTCGATAATTTCCATGACTACTACCCCCCCCCCCCCCCCCCCATACGTATAGCATTTACAACCACTGGGTCTTGGTCTCTGTCTCGGAAATTGTAGTCCAGACCGGGCCACTGTCTCGAAAATGTTGGAAATTCGCGATTTTGGCTGCGAAAATTTTCTATTCATGACGGGCCCACCCCCCCTCCCCCCCCCCCCCCCCCTCTCCTTACAGATTCTAAACATTGGGTCTTCGACTCGGTATCGAAAATTGTGAACCGGACCTGGCTACGTTCTCAGAAATATCAAAAATTTGCGGTCTTGGCAACAAAAATTGTCTACGACTACCCCCCCCCCCCCCCTCCCCCACACACACACACTTACTGGATTCTTAACCACTAGGTGTTCGTCTCAGCCTCGAAAATTGTGGAACGGACCTGGTCTCGATATCGAAAATTATGCAGCTACTTGTTCTGCGCTTTGAAAATTTACTACGGATACCCCCCCCCCCCCCCCCCCTCCCACCACCCGCTGACATAATTTTTTTTTGAAGAAACCCCCCCCCCCCCCATTTATAAAAAAATATATATAAATATGTACGCCACTGGTTATGTCTAGGAATTTTCTGGCAAAGAGCAATTTTGTTCGAATTGGAGTACTTATTTGGACTGCTGGTTTAATTATTTTCTTTCAAATTGGCGCAAGTCATTGTTCACACTGTACAAAAACAGTCAGTGTTCGCCCAAGCTTGAACGAAATTTGTTTTGTTAGCAACACCTGATAGATGAGACTATTGGGCATCCATTGACATGAACAAAATCTTAGAAATATTGAAAAATTGAATTTTGAAAAAATGTTCAAAAGTGTAACGCTTTTTTTGATACGCTCTGTATAGCGAGAAATCCTGAATCAGTGTAACAAAGGTCAGACATGTCAGATGGCCAGGGCAGGTTAAAGAGGTCCGTCATCTTTCAACTATCATATAATATGAAATATGGGGGAATAATGCAGGACACCCTCACCTCAAATAATGGGGGATCACCATCCCCCCCCCCCGAAATCGACACCCATGCCTTGAGACGGTCAGGGGATAAAGTATAGAGCCCCCCCCCCCCCCTCTCCCTTCTACGATTCATACCAGGGGTGTAGACAGCGGGGGGGGGGGGGGGTTGAGGGTATGCATGTACAATCTTCCCCCCCCCCTCTCCAGGTTTTAGGATTTTTAGGATTTTTAGGATTGGTTTTTGTATGATGTACGTGTGACTGTGTAGGTGGAGCGCGCACCCCCCCCCCCCCCCCCCCCTCCCCTCACACACACATACACTGACAGGACTCTGCCGGGACAATTTTTTACGACGGACTTCCCCCCCCCCCCCCCCCCCCGCACACACACATACACTGACAGGAAACGGCCGGGACAATTTTTTGCGACGGACTCCCCCCCCCCTCCCCCCCCCCCCCCCCACTGAGAGGACTTTCAGCCAATTTTTCTTGGTCTCAACATATTTCGCCAGATGGTCTCGGCCGCAAAAAAAATCCCCCCTCCCCCTATCCTCGGTGTCAGAACCTGTCTACGCCACTGCTCCATACCATACACTATATACAGGTAAAGATGTGGTAGAGTAAGGGAGTAAATGGCAACGGGAAAGTAGCCCACACCTTATGTGTAATGGTGATAAGGGAGTATAGGTGTTAGGAGGATGAGAGGGGTACCGCTCCTAAAGATATGGATTGTCCCTCCTAAAAATAAAAGTGTTACAGATAGGAATTATCCTTCGTTATCTTGACACCTCCCCGATTTTCATCAAAGAAAATTGGAAGAGAAAGTGATAAGGGGGTAGCTCACAACCTTATGAGAAAGGTTGTAGTAGCCTTTCTTTCACGAATTAATGCCCCCCCCCCCCCTCTAAACAAAAATATAAATAAATAAATGAAATAAAAGGTACTCCGCACGCAATCCTGACCCCCTAACCTGAAGAAGGTAAACTGGAAGAGTAATGAAGAATGGGACAGACAATTGCGCTACATGGAAGGAAAACCATCGCAATCTTGGACGTTGCTCGACCCCCATGTACAAGGGCGTCGATTTTTTCTTGCCATTGGGGGGGGGGGGGGTGATTCGTCATTTTGACCATCTCTGGCGAGGGAGCGAAGCGACAACCCAGCAGCGTGCCTGGTTTTTATGGCTGAGTGTGAGAGGTGGGGGGGGGGGGGGGGGGGGGGGAGGGGGGGGGGGTTAGGGGAAGATTATTAGTGCACATTGCAAGCATCATGTTATTAGCTGGGCGTTGTCCAATATATGAACTTAGCCTGATAGATACATATTTGCAAGCATTCTGATGGAACCCTGCATAACATCAATCATTGGATACCCACATTGGGAAGCTTAATTGGGGGGTCCAGGGGGCGGAGCCCCCGGAAGCGGAAGCTTTGGGATTTGTAATATCCAGATATTATTATGATTTTGCTGTAATTCAGATTGGTAGATTATAAGTGCACATTGCCAAGATCCTGCTATAATAAGGGGATGAATTTTACTCTGATAGATTATACTGTCGATTGCAATCATCCTGATGGAACCCTGAATAGAATAAGGTCAAGGAATACCCACATTGGAAAGCTTATTGGGGGTCCCAGGA
>JBAMJV010003388.1:0-31056 GCA_037951105.1 Echinarachnius parma | reverse complement strand
ATCAAAGTGATCCATACACTCCATCAGATTTCCCCAAAAGTGATATTTCAGACTTCAATCATATACCAATATCATTGTAAGATTCTTATGAATGATGTTTTGAAGTTGTATAGAAAGAGAACACTGCATACATACGGTAATAAAAAAAAGGTTGAACATTCATGTTAGACGTTATCACCCACTTTCCAATTGTTTTGACTACAATAGAAAAGCATTCCCGAATGCTTTACAATTCAACTATAGACATCTCCATAATTAGGGAGACATATGACAAATCAAAAGCAAATAATTGTGTATTCTGTTACCATTTGCCAAACACAAATATACAAGAAAATTGTTGAAGCTCAGAATGTTTTGGCTTGAATTTGACAATAACCATAACAATCTCTCTACGTATCCTTGCTTTCTAATGTGATTGTTCTATTTTGTTGTAATTAAGGTGGTCAATAATTATTTACAAAATATAATTGCACCATTACAAATTGTTATTTTGATTAGTCGTATTAACAGAACTAATTGGGTTAAAAAAAACTTTAAAAAACCGACTAAGTCATGTAAATCAGGACCAATAATAAAAAAATCACAATTGGTTTGCCCCATTCTATTACATTTGTTTTTAGATGACAAGGCTAATTATACAACACAATGTTTGTTTGTAATATTTTTGTTTTACTAATAATATTAACCATAACCATATATAGTTAGTTGGGTAAGCGTGTATTACCTACGATGTTTACCCAAGTAGGTAACTAAAATGAAATCTTGTAATATACTCAACCCTATCATTAAACCTGATTTGTAATGACTTGCCATAGATTTAATACAGGGCCCAACATGACTCAAACGTAATTTATAGAATGGAGAAGGGACAGATAACACACTGAGTAACCAGAGGACTGGCCCCCGTATGTAACTTTCTCTACATTTAGTAGACGCGTGGCCTAGGGCTAATGAACCGGAGATAGGCGCCGTCTTATGTGCCACATTTGGCTTAATAGAATAGACTTTAACTTTAACTAGCCAACAGGTTCCAGTAGGCAGTGTGTTAAATAAACTTATAATGGAACTAAGCTAGTCTGGTTTAATGGAACTGGGCACAGGTAAATTAAGTTGATTCAGAACGTAATATTAAGTAGACGTAAGGGAATATAATATTATAAATGTACCTTTTGAAATGTTCTGTTCTGCATTTGATGTGTCAGGCTCACAATCTTCCAGTAGTGGATTCGCTTGAAAATTCCCGACAGTGAACAACATGACGAACAAAATACACACGCGTGAAACATACATGTTTTAATCTACCTACGGTTCTCTGTTGACACTACTTGAAATGCCGCCTGTACAAACTGGACTTCTTTGAGTTGGGTATAACATCCACTTATATATTATTATAATTTAATATGGGGTTAACTTGTTGCTAGTCAGAATATTTGCGATTCATATACATACATACAACATACTCTGTTGTAAAGTCAAAGCCTGCCCCTGCTGCGTTATTGGTGCTATAAGTGTTCGCGATATGAAATATGTTTGATACCAAGACTGAGGTCAATCACTCTTCTTGCTTACCTAATCACTTTAGATTGTTACTAGCAACTTTATGTATGAGCCTATGCTACGCCAATGCAACCATGTATGTTGACACTAATTTAAATAATGTACACATTCGTATCTCAATAATATTGATTTACAATAGTGATTTATGAGACACCAAACCAACCACAGACAAAGAAACAATCATTAAGAAATCAAAGCATAAGACTTTTCAAAAGTTTCTGTTTCGGAAATGGTGGTATATTAATTAAGATAAGTATGATCTTTGCAAAGATATATATTATTGATTATATTTACCACGAAACAACACCAAGACTCAGTTCATTGCAACAAGGAAACGGCCTTTTGGTCAAACTCTTGGGCGGTCCGTAGGGGTCCTTACGTTGAGTACACTCTATCGATTGTTATAATTTGGCTTTATCAGTACGACTGGTCTTCAACAAAACAAGAATGTCGTCATTTTATTTACCAAATAAAATGTTGAAATATAATTATGTTAAACCATAATTCCTCTAATATTCTTTCTTCATTCTGTAATATTGATTTGAGTATAAAATGTTCTTGTTTTCACGATTATAATTTATTATTCATTGGAGAAGCTGCGGGGGCATGGGGGGGGGGGGGGGGGAGGGGGGCGTGCCCTCACAATTATTCGATTAAACAACACAAACCATACTTGTTATGTATGTTTGATAGTTTATGTTTAATGGTTCATTAAATAACAAACAAACATACATAACGTTTTGAAAAGATAAGATTCCTTTTAACCATAACGAGTACAAATCATGTATAAATCATCAAGAAATGCATAGAGTGTACCATCATAATTTGCATGCCCCTGATCTATCAGACACCGCTACGACACTACCCTTACAACATAAGCAGGCCTGTTACCAGAACTTTTAAGGGAGGGCAGGTCTGAAAGAGAGAGAGAGAGGGGGGGGGGAGGGGGGGGGGGTGGGGTAGCGTAATTTACAAAAGCGGCCCAAGACCGAGACCACTGGTTTAGTTGTGAAAGCGTGGGGGGGGGGGGGGGGGAGGGGAGGGGGTCGTGGACAATATAGTCAGGTTCCTTATGTGATTTCGTTCAAAATTGTGGGTGATTTTGAATGTTATACATTTTTGGAAGCGTTGGAGTACACCAAATCTAAAAATCCATGTTGACATTTTTTCCGAGGCCATTATGGCGGCCATCTTGGATTTTCAAAATGGCCGCCATTTTCAACCTGTTTTTGTGAATTTAAATTCTTCTATAACACTAAAATGGAGGTTTAACTTAATTTTCCAGGGGCTAGGTTGCCACAAAGACCCCCTTCTGCAATTTAGAGAAGTGGCATAGCTAGGGAGAAGGGAGCTGGGGAGTAAACACAGTGGATGGGGGGGGGGGGGGGGGGGGGGCTATGTATTTTAAAAATTTTAAATGTACATAATAACATATTATAATAAAAATGATTTGCACCCCATAAGAAAACATTTACTATTGACGTAAGTTTTTACCTCACCCCAGAAGACTGGCATACGTACCAAGGGAGATAGGGAAGGGGGAGGGGGTCCTATGGGAACAAAATCAATTTACATGCATTTAAACAAGAGGCTTCTTGGTCAATTGTAGGACTTGTCTAGCACCATCTAATCTATCACTGCTATTACATTTGAGGAGGGGAGTGTCGCCTCGTCTGTATCTTGCTCATTATGCACCTTTATTTCCAATTGTTGTGGATCTCTGTATTGTGTTTATGTTACCGACAACTCTTCAAGGGCGTGTATCAGCTTGGATTTGTCGCTGCATGGCAAGAAAGAACCACTCGGGGAATATAGAGCCCTTTGTGTCAGGCAGTCTTGGAGGTCTCGAGGCCGACCTCGGCCTCGAGGCCGGCCTCTAGGCCAACTTTGCCAGGCCTCGGCCTCGGCCTTGGCCTCGTAATGCCGTGACTCGGACTCGTCCTCGGCCTCGTAGCATGCGGCCTCGGCCTCGATGACTCGAGGCCGGTTCGAGGCCGGAAGATTTCATAGAATCTGGTGAATTTAAGATTCAACATCTATTCACTATTTTGAAGTATTTTCCAATAATATTTCATTAAAAAAAAATAAAAATGTAAATCATACGATTGATAGTTAAGTTCATGCGCAGCTACGACCTACGTACGTACCGTACCCATCGATATCTCTCGATGTAATATAGTACGGTACAGTCAAAGATCCTACATACAGCGCTGCAGCGCTCTGATATACAGCGTGCGCTCCCTAGAATTTGAAGATCTTGGTTGTTCAAAATTTTAAACAGCGTTGTTAGAGGGACCGGCTTAAACAGCGTTTTTGGTTGTTTAAAAAGTTGTTTAATTTGTTTTGCTGTGTATGCACAAGGCAAATTAAGTTACGCAATGGCATGTGATCGATTAGATCACGATTATTTGGTAATACTGAAGTATCTCGAAAATACTTTTGCATTTTCATGAAATTCTCAGTCTTGGAGGTCTTGAGGCCGGCCTCGGCATCGAGGCCGGCCTCGAGGCCGACTTTGCCAGGCCTCGGCCTCGGCCTTGGCCTTGTAATGCCGTGACTCGGACTCGTCCTCGGCCTCGACCATGGTGACTCGGACTCGGACTCGGCCTCGGACCATGGTGACTCGACTACAACACTGGTGTCAGGGTGCTTCTTGCTTCTAGACACATGCATCTTGTTGATTCATTTCTTATATGGTGTTCAGATGCAGACATTGCCGTTCATTTGATCTGCTACATAGTCTTCATAAAGTTTCCGATATCCAATATCATCTATATCAGGATCTGGTGAACGTATTCTTGTACAGTGGAACCTATGCATGTGTTATCAGTTTGTAGAGTCTTTCACATTCAACCGCAAAACGATTGCCGTGACTGAAAATGACAGTCTTGATCTTACAGACATTATTAAGTTCCCTCCTAGCCACGCGGGGAGAGAGATGGGGATGCTCTGTCGGCTTATTTGCTTCTTTGCGAAACTGACCCTTAAACTTCTTTACCAAGCATGACAGTTCAGGAAACGCTATTAAGAAGCGTTGTATGGCATTTGCATTGATGAACATACCAGTAAGACCAACATAGACATTCTTGAGCTCAGTGTTCAAATGCTCACAAGCATGATCTGCACCGACGGATGTGAACGGGATGGCATTCTTTGACACTGAAATGTTGCCATCTTCAAGTTCCCCCATGTCTGAGGAGTGTCATTCTTCAGTCATACGTATCTGCTAAGTAACTTTGCCAGAAGTTTAAAAGAGTCAGCCTTAGAACTTAGATCAACACCTGTATTTTCTACTTAAGTTACTGCTGCCAAGCAAGTGTCTTTCAGTTCTAGGATGTCAAGGAAAAGCTGTTCAAGTGCTATATTATATACAGCGCCATGTACAAATAGATGTGGGCATGCAAGGAACACCAGTAGTGGGTGCACTTCAGAATGTCTTGTTGTAGCTGGCCCATATACATGTGCCTCTGTACAAGCATCATTCTATACCAGAGTTTTGATCAAGGCATCAAGGACTCTCATGAAGCCATGGCGACATGAAGCTCTCCTAGTATAGGCAATGTCATGGTCTGGTCTTGCATCCACAAGCTGAACCACTTTCACATACCCATACAAGGCCATGTCAAGTGGAATGACTGCATGAGGTGATCATTCTCAACTGCCTGGTCTTTCATGTAGGCCTGGCCTCTATACTTGCATCATGCTTGTGAGAAGAGTTCAATATGTGTGTGCTACTTCTGGCAGTAGAGGTAAGGCACCAACCTCAGTCACTTTATTGCTGGATGCCATGAGTTGTAGCTTGCCCATCTTAGTTTATAGCCTCTAGGCCAACTTTGCCAGGCCTCGGCCTCGGCCTTGGCCTCGTAATGCCGTGACTCGGACTCGTCCTCGG
Organism: Echinarachnius parma; assembly: GCA_037951105.1. Lineage (NCBI taxonomy): Eukaryota > Metazoa > Echinodermata > Echinoidea > Clypeasteroida > Echinarachniidae > Echinarachnius > Echinarachnius parma. The sequence continues at coordinate 25,607 of JBAMJV010003388.1, read as the reverse complement.
CCTCGTAGCATGCGGCCTCGGCCTCGATGACTCGAGGCCGGTTCGAGGCCGGAAGATTTCATAGAATCTGGTGAATTTAAGATTCAACATCTATTCACTATTTTGAAGTATTTTCCAATAATATTTCATTAAAAAAAAATAAAAATGTAAATCATACGATTGATAGTTAAGTTCATGCGCAGCTACGACCTACGTACGTACCGTACCCATCGATATCTCTCGATGTAATATAGTACGGTACAGTCAAAGATCCTACATACAGCGCTGCAGCGCTCTGATATACAGCGTGCGCTCCCTAGAATTTGAAGATCTTGGTTGTTCAAAATTTTAAACAGCGTTGTTAGAGGGACCGGCTTAAACAGCGTTTTTGGTTGTTTAAAAAGTTGTTTAATTTGTTTTGCTGTGTATGCACAAGGCAAATTAAGTTACGCAATGGCATGTGATCGATTAGATCACGATTATTTGGTAATACTGAAGTATCTCGAAAATACTTTTGCATTTTCATGAAATTCTCAGTCTTGGAGGTCTTGAGGCCGGCCTCGGCATCGAGGCCGGCCTCGAGGCCGACTTTGCCAGGCCTCGGCCTCGGCCTTGGCCTTGTAATGCCGTGACTCGGACTCGTCCTCGGCCTCGACCATGGTGACTCGGACTCGGACTCGGCCTCGGACCATGGTGACTCGACTACAACACTGGTGTCAGGGTGCTTCTTGCTTCTAGACACATGCATCTTGTTGATTCATTTCTTATATGGTGTTCAGATGCAGACATTGCCGTTCATTTGATCTGCTACATAGTCTTCATAAAGTTTCCGATATCCAATATCATCTATATCAGGATCTGGTGAACGTATTCTTGTACAGTGGAACCTATGCATGTGTTATCAGTTTGTAGAGTCTTTCACATTCAACCGCAAAACGATTGCCGTGACTGAAAATGACAGTCTTGATCTTACAGACATTATTAAGTTCCCTCCTAGCCACGCGGGGAGAGAGATGGGGATGCTCTGTCGGCTTATTTGCTTCTTTGCGAAACTGACCCTTAAACTTCTTTACCAAGCATGACAGTTCAGGAAACGCTATTAAGAAGCGTTGTATGGCATTTGCATTGATGAACATACCAGTAAGACCAACATAGACATTCTTGAGCTCAGTGTTCAAATGCTCACAAGCATGATCTGCACCGACGGATGTGAACGGGATGGCATTCTTTGACACTGAAATGTTGCCATCTTCAAGTTCCCCCATGTCTGAGGAGTGTCATTCTTCAGTCATACGTATCTGCTAAGTAACTTTGCCAGAAGTTTAAAAGAGTCAGCCTTAGAACTTAGATCAACACCTGTATTTTCTACTTAAGTTACTGCTGCCAAGCAAGTGTCTTTCAGTTCTAGGATGTCAAGGAAAAGCTGTTCAAGTGCTATATTATATACAGCGCCATGTACAAATAGATGTGGGTATGCAAGGAACACCAGTAGTGGGTGCACTTCAGAATGTCTTGTTGTAGCTGGCCCATATACATGTGCCTCTGTACAAGCATCATTCTATACCAGAGTTTTGATCAAGGCATCAAGGACTCTCATGAAGCCATGGCGACATGAAGCTCTCCTAGTATAGGCAATGTCATGGTCTGGTCTTGCATCCACAAGCTGAACCACTTTCACATACCCATACAAGGCCATGTCAAGTGGAATGACTGCATGAGGTGATCATTCTCAACTGCCTGGTCTTTCATGTAGGCCTGGCCTCTATACTTGCATCATGCTTGTGAGAAGAGTTCAATATGTGTGTGCTACTTCTGGCAGTAGAGGTAAGGCACCAACCTCAGTCACTTTATTGCTGGATGCCATGAGTTGTAGCTTGCCCATCTTAGTTTATAGCTCTCTCCTGCCTGGTCTCATCTTGGCAGAGTTGTTCTGAGAATACATCCAAGCTGTGTAGGCCAAGAGCCTCCAACCTGCTCGTTGATCTTTAAAATCCGACCTCCTCCAGGCATTGATATAATATGCAGTGGTTTGTGACAGTGCATAATATGTGTGTGGTTCCTTTTCAATCAGGGGTGTCTGCAGAAAGTCAGTGTTGTCCACAACAAAGAAAACACACGTATGTAGTTTGAATACTGAGTAACTTGTATAGTGAAAACAGTTATTAACCTGTTCCCAACTAGATGTTGAAATCCCCATAAAGTGAATACTGGGCCCACCAGGTTCCCGTAGGTGACAGGTTATTATGATATATGTTAATTATTAGAACATGGTTTTAAATGAAGTCTGGTTATCCATTACAGATAATCCACTTTTCATCCTACGAAGAAATGACATTCTGTAGATGGTAAATATCAGGACACAGTAGATGTGGATTAGTGCGTGGTTCATAAGATGTTTAGGGAAATACATTATTTTCATGTGCCAAAATGGTTTAGATGTGAAGATAGTGGGGAGGGGTCATTCTTGGCAGTCATTTTGAAAACCATTATTGCTGCTTTACAATTATGACTCTTGTGCAATTTCGTGGCCCTTGAAATGTTTATTTAGTATTTAAAAAATTTTAAACTCATAATTATTGGCAAACGTTCATATAACAATGGCGGCCATTTAAAAAATCAAATATTGACGTTAAATGTAACCATGAATGCCATTCAATTCCTTGGAACTGAAAATGTGGGTTTAGACACTTAAAATGATACACTAGGTGGCTGAGATTGGGATATATAGTCAAAACGGTTGAGTATGACGGCAATTTTGAAAATACAATATTGCCGTCATATTAAACTATTCTCATTGTTGCCATTTAATTCCTTGGTCCAGAAAACGTGGGTTTAGACACCAAAATGTATACTCTAGGTGGCTTAGATAGGGAGATATAGGCCAAAAACGGTAAGTATGGCGGCCATTTTGAAAAGCCAATATGGCCCCCCATGCCGGCTTTCAAAAAAATGGCAACATTGGTTTTCAGATTTAATATACATCGACGCTTCCAAAAATGTATACATTTGCAAATCAGCCAAAATTTTGAACGAAACTATTAATTTAGACATAGTGAACTGGACTAATACCTCTAGTGGCAGAGACCGAGACTAATCTTAGCGATGGGCGAGACAAATTAAACAAAAAGACTTTTCTGAATGGGGGTGGGGTGGGAGGGGGGGGGGGGGGGGGGCAAGCGTACCCACCCAACGCACCTCCTGGCTATGGGCCTGACACAATACACTTTATATCTTGTTATTTTTTTTAACGAATTTGTTAGTGATTATTTATTTCACAGTGATTATTACGACATTGCTTATATTTACCACCACCAGTGATTTATAATATATCTTAACGCCTAACATTATGTTTGTGCGTAAATTTGAAATGTGTATTTATTCATTTAATCAAAGTATATAACGCGAGAAACAAAAAGTGAAAGTAAGGATATAAATGATTTCTCCTGCCAACAAAGAACATCTAATGGTGATATAAACGATAGATATGTAAATAAATAGTTAGATGTAATGACATGAGTTAGCTTAAGATATAGAAAGTAGACAATTAGACAGATAGTCATATACAATATACGGTACAGTTAGCTAGACTATGTACACTTTTAAATAAGCAACGTCCTTTCTTTGGTGTATATTTGATGTTTTCTTTATCTCCGGCAAAGGTAACAAAATGTCCGCATTTCACCGAGTTAGAAATAACTGTTTAACATTGTATACGCAGTTTGTAATTCTACTACATTTTGGGAGACTTTTTATAATCTTTTTAGTTGTTTTCCAAGATAATTAAAAGAAAGAAAGATGGACATTTTTGCAACAAAACAAACTTGTTTACGAATTAAAGTTGAACCCTGCACCCTTCCTTCTGTTTTGTCATAATTATGTTCGTTCGACTTTCAAGTAATCATAAGCATCTATTAGTATCCACGAGTGTACATTACATAAAGGCTTATAACACAACTACAGTACATAAATTACGTTATAGATCTAATTAAATTGTCACTTGATTCACGTATCATAATTAACGTGCAGTATTTACGTGCTCCATCAGCCTCTATTTCAGACTTTGCATAGTGATCTGGAAAATTGGGAATTGAAGTATAATATTATGTCCTTTATCATGAAATCTGATAACAGACGCACATCACTCTGTCCTTTTATATCATCTGACTCATGTATTGACGATGCTCTGAGTTTCAAGTGACTATTAGCATCCATAAATTCCACGTCTGTACAATATACACGAAGGATAATAACCTAACTTTAGGGAGATTGTTATTTCAATAGTCATTTGATTCATGTTTCATAATTGACGTGTATTATTTATGACCTCCGTCACCTTCTACATCAGTCTCTTGTGATCTAGTAAAATCTAGAAAAAGTACAGTATGTATGACCTCCTTCGCCCTCTGCATCGGTGTCCTGTGATCTAGGAACATTTACAATTGAGGTACAATATTTGTGTCCTGTGTCACCTTCTCCCCCATTCCTTCGCCATTTTGGAAGATTGATGATGGAAGTACAATATTAATGTCCTGTATCACCATCAATCTCGGTTGCTAAATACATTGTATCTGCAGCGTCCACTTGGATGTAACCATTGTAACCATCATCTCCCCACAATGCACGGGCAGAGCCTAGCTCAATGCGCTCTGCTTCCCCCTCATTCGAACACGATTCGTACGAGTGGTAATCTAGCTCCGCATCCTCCACCATGCAAACCTTGGTAAGGTTGGTAATTGAAGTGCAGTATTTATGTCCTGTAATACCATCAATATCAGAAGAAGTCGTTTCTGCAGCTTCCACTTCGATGTAACCATTGTAACCATCCTCTCCCGACAATGCACGGGCAGAGCCCTGCTCAACGCGCACTGCTTCCCCTTCATTCGAACACGATTCGTACGAGTGGTAATCTAGCTCGGCATCCTCCACGATAGTAACCTTGGTAACAGCTTCCTCTGCTTCACCCTGAGTCCCCGTGTGAGGTAGACAGTACCTGATGCGTTTATCTGGATGACTTTCTACTTTCATTGATGACGATTTCTTCCGTTTCCTTGAGCAACCTTGAGCAATGCGCTTTTTAAATCTGTGTTATTTAACAAAAACAAACAGCATCTTTAGTATAATTAGCAATATTTTCAAATCTGGTGCCAACTTTCGTTCCCACCCTTAAAGGGATGTCTGCCTGTAAAGTGTCTAACTCCATGAAAATTACTTGGAGCTTCCTCGTTTCTCTTCTACCGTGTTGATTAGCTTATGGTAAGAGAATAATAAAATAGGGTTAGATTTTTTCAATCGCCCCTTCAGTATGACGATATATATCATTCAGCTCAAGAGCGTTAATAAACGGTCATAAACCTCATAAGCGTCATACAGTAATTCGTTGTAAAAGCTAACGCATTTTTTCGCTTTTTTAACCAGAAAAGCAGGGTTCATTTTCAATGAAACTTTCACACATCATTCGGACGTATCTTACAATGATTAAAGTACAGGATTGAAGTCTCAAATGTCATTTTGGGCAATATCTGACACTTTACAGGTGCACCTTTAAATTGTATCACATTGAAAACTGCACAACAATGATATCATATTGCATATAATGAATCAAATAAATATAAATAATATGAAATTGACACCAAAATTTCACAGAATGTTTTTTTTTGTTATTCCTTGAAAACAGAGAGAGGCTACAATAAATACAACAAACATATTCAACACTAGGTTTTGCTGTCCACGTAATACATGACTCACCAGTCTCCTGAGTGCAATGGGTTAACCTGTTTCCTACTAGAATTTGAATTCCCCATAGAGTTGATACAGCGCCCACCAGGTTCTTCTGGGCAATGGGTTAGCCTGTTCCCTACTAGATATTGAAATCCCCATAGAGTTGATACGGGACCCGCCAGGTTCCTGTAGACAATGGGTCAACCTATTTCCTACTTGGTTTTACAATCCACATAGCATTAATACATGGCTCACCAGATTCCCATGTAAACAATTGGTTACCTCGTTTCCTACTATATTCCTAATATTAATCGAAAAATCACTTAGGCGCAAACAAAATAAAAGATACCAGACTAACCTATCATACAGAGCTATGAAGCACAGTGCAGAAATGATGATAAAAGATGCTGCAATCACCATAGCCAACAGGTGATTAACTGTACATGAAAACAGCAAGAAGAGCATACTAATTATGTAAGCTCCAGAATGGTTATGTAAATATGAGTCGGCAATATTTAAAGGTTCTTCTTCGCCGTGTCAAAGGGCACATCACATCTTTGGTTCAGATTGATGTAACACACCAACACTTTTCCATGTGTGCGCTTTATGTGTACATGCGCTGTGTTAGACATTATGGGTGGAATTCACAAAGAAGGTTTGTAGGAGGTTTGTACAAACCATGGTTTGACGATGGTTTACACCTATGGAATGCTGCTCGCATACCGTAAATTGTAAATCAACATTGTTAACAAGTATGGAGTTTACATTCCTTCTCCATCAGTTTACAAATGGCATTCCATAGATGTAAACCTTGGTCAAACCATGGTTTGTACAAACCTCCTACAAACCTCTTTTGTGAATTCCACCCTATGGCTCTGGTTACATCATTGCTTTTCTGCTGCTTTAAACAAATCATATTATGCCATACAAAGGTTGCCGGCGGTATGCTCAGTGTAAAATAACGAAGATGCACACGAATTAATAGTGCAGCTCTTGGCTGTATCTTTATGACCGGGTATAATAATAATACTGTTCAAAGTTAAGTGATGCACAAGTCCTAGACACAATACACGTCATATTATTATTGTTATCAGGAATTCATTTCAGTACATTTTAATGCAAATGACCAAATGCTCTCGACCCTTTTCGTACGATGCTTACCTCTCCGCCGTGGCGATTTGTATCCATCTGTTACTGGTATTGTAGAATCGACGGCTGACACTGAAAAAAGTAAAGCAACAATTTTGATATTTTGTCATAATCATAAAAAATACTATTGAGATTGGAAATTATAGTTTGTAAAAATGGAGATGAAAGGTGAATCACACATAAAAAAAACAACATAAGGGACCTGGACGATTAAATAATACAATTAGCATAATATAATATCATCTGACTTAGTAAAATACGCGTCGCTGATCAGATAGGCTAAACACGCTCACATACTGGGGTGTCAATTTGGTATGACACCATGGCCAGAGAGTTATGACATCCATCCGCGATTCAGTCAACATTACAATACATGTACACATACAGCGGTACGGTAACGCACCGTACCGCTGTGTACCGTACCGTACGATAATCATTCTTCTCGCAGCCACCAAATCCAAACGAAAATCAGCGATTTCCAGTACAACTTGATCATATAATTACATGATTAACATAATCGAAGGAAACAATCAACACATATTTCCGATATAGAAATGCAGTGATCGGAACATGTTGAGATATTAGTGCTGAGAGAAGCAAATTACGTACGAAAATCGACTGCATTGTGCACAGGCTATGTACTGTTTGTTGTGTACAATTGTGTTGCGTGATGTGTGTGTGTGTGTGTGTGTGTGATCGAGTGAAAAGCCCAACGTCCATGAAACGGATTATGATTTAAATTTGTTTTAGTTTAAACAATCAGATGATATAACGTTGTTAACTTTGTTGTCGAGAAAATCATGGAATGTTCCAATCCTCGGGATTTAAAATGATATTTCGTGAAGAAAATAAGTCCCTCGACTACGTCTCGGGACTTATTTACTCTTCCCTCAATAGCATTTAAAATCCCTCGGATGGAACATTCCGTCATGTTCCCTCCATCACCAGTTAACAACTGTATAATTACCGATAAGAAGTTATGCTGACGAAGCAAAACGTAATACACTATAGAGTCGCCTACGAACTCGGCCGCCTGCATGCAAACATTCAAACATTTTTTGCACTACCCTGTACTCGTGTAACCATGGTAACAACAGCCAATTATGGACAGAAATATACCAAATCACCAATGATTTATTAAAAAAACTTGAAATTGGCAGGTAAAGGGTGTCATATCACATGTGATTTGATTTCCTTCACGTTCACGCGAAAATTAGTGTGCATTATGCGGCTTGTAGTAGCCAGATATATGATTTATTGTATTTCTATTGTTGCTGTTACTATGGTTACAAATGTACACGGTGGTACAAAAAGTTACTCTACGATAAACATAATAGCTTATTCAAAGTTTTCTGCGTACCCTGCACACGAATTTGCATGTAGTCCAGCTAACTGTGGTGTTCCGAATAATATACCGAAATAATGTATCATCAAGCGTAATCATGTTAAAAACATATTCATCCATATGGTCGGTCTAACTTAATATTGCACTGAATAGTGCACTTTGCATGATGGATTTTTTTAATACATGTAGTGAAATTACCGATACACTATATTCGTTTATTGCAAACCGATGGCGGCATATTCATGAAATAAAAGAAGAAAACGGAAGGTTTTGGTAAAAACGGGGGGGGGGGGGGGGAAATGTCATTATTTCGGAGCATTTCTTGAATAAAGTCCGTAAACAAGAATTACCTTTGTTGGGGCACCCTGTATATTGTTCGAAATCGTAACAAAAAGTGCTGTATTTTCACAGGGTATTGCTAATATAACTGGGCAGTTTTCAGAAAAGTATTAATTCAACTCCCAATGCAATTATTGATGTATGCCGAATTATGTAAATCAATAAGTTCCTATTATTGTGAAAAAATGCCTAACATTTGAGTTTGGGGTTAAAAATGACCGTGTTAAATATCTTGAAACCCATTGTGTTTGGTATCAGATTATAGGATATTTTTATTGTCTTCAATATGACTGCAAAACCATGCTGATTTCAGGTATCGTTTTGGAAATTTCGCCAACTATCTATAGTAAGTCAAAACGGCTACTTATTTGGACGCCATCTTGGATTTGGAGGTGTTCGCAACACATTTTTTGAGGTAGACCTCTGAATTATTTTGTCTCATTAAAAATACTTGCAAATTAAATTGGTTTAAAACTTGTTGTGGAGATCTGGCAACATAAGTCCTTAAGGAAGCTACTTTTCGACTTTGGCCCTCCGCCTATACATGCAAATATTCGAATCGAAAAGGCTACAAACTACCTTTCATCTATCAATACATACGCGGATCGTTCGAATGTACATATAGGTGGCCTAGTTCCCCCGCCACTGCGGTACCTGACAATTATTATGTTCTACCACCGTCATTATACCCAACTTTGCATTACATTATATTACATTATAGCCAAATTAGACATTCTGACCTCTCCGACGTCATAGAAATGTTTTGTTTTTACAAAGTTTAATGTGGCCGATGGTACGAACACGTTTTAAGAATAGTACGAATAATAATTTGTAGAATAGGAAACTAAAATACTGTTACTATACTTGATATGAATTGGTAGTCTTTTTAAAACATGACAGCGTTCAACTGTACGAAACAATTAGTCGGGCTAGGATCCTCCGAAGGGAGTTGAATGATTGACGTTATAGTACAGATTGATTGCGAATACTATTATATTACTAGTATTACCCTTATTTTGTTAGTATCATTATTATTATTGTTATTATCATCAGTATTGTTACTGATTATTATTATAATAGTAGGCGTATTACTATTATCATAATTTTGACTAAAATAAATATTAATATTGAGTTATGATTATCATTATCTGTATAAATATTATTGTTATTACTACAACATTTATATAATTCGCTCACCGTTGTATACCTGGATGAATGCCTTACTGCCGCCACAAGTAGTAGATGATTTGGTGGTGCGATCTACTGTTCCGGTACAGGGAACACCACAAAAATGGTCACATTCCCTTAGCTGGAAAGGACATTCAAGCCTTCCACAATAGCAATCAGTCCCGTTGAACAGCCCAGCCGCTGAGTGATTTTCCAAGTTGCATGTTGAAGTACAGGCATCTATTGTCATATTATTCGGGGAGGTGAAGGTAGACGCTTGGCGAAGGCACGGGTCTTTGAAGCATCCCACATATGGGAAATCTGCAAAATAACAAGAGAAAATCGTAACCAATAATTTGTTTTTTAATGTAAGCATTCAATTCACATGAAACGTGGAGGCGTGATATTTCAGATGTGTGTGTATTATGCTTTCAGTTCAATGTACAGTCATAATTACCTTATATGCTTACATAATTTGCCACTGTATGTCTCGAAAACACCATCAATTCTTTCAAAGTATATCCATACACTGAGGTTCTCCCAAAAGTGGTATTTCAGACTTCAATCATATGCCAATATCATTGTAAGATTCTCATGAATGATGTTATGAAGTTTTATAGAAAAAAGAATAGTGCCTACATAGTACAGTAATAAAAAGACGACATTTAATGTAAGACGTTATCATCCACTTTCCATTTATTTTGACCACAATAAAAAAGCATTCCCGAATATGAAACATATTAATACATGAATTAATTATTATGTTACCATAAGCCATAAAAGTGTTGAAGCTCCGACCATAACTATCTTTCTAAGTATTCCTGCTTCATTATGTGATTTGAAATTAAGTTGGTAAAGAATTAGTTACCACATATCATTGCGCTATTCAAATTTGATACTTATATATTTGGTCGTATTAGCGTAACTCATTGATCGTTTACATCCTTGTGGCAAAATCGACAAAATCATGTAAATCACAGCCCATATTCATAAAAATCACAATAGATTAGGCCCATTCGAATTTGTGTTGTTTAGATAGCAAAGCTACGTACGCAACACAACGTCTTATTTGTTGTACTAATATCTTGGTAAGCGTGTATTACCTAAAAAGTTTACCCTATAGGCTAGTAGGCAACTAAAATGATATCTTGTAGCATACTTAGATCATTCAATCTATCCTTTATACTAGATTTTGCATTTCCCATATATTTAATACAGGGACTGACAGGTTCCAGTAGGCAAATTGAAGTTTAAATAGCTAGTATATATGGTTCAATAAAATATGGGCCAGGCATTCAAAATAGCATTGATTCGGAACACTGTAATAAGTACATGTTAAGGTTATTTAATATTACAAAGGTACCTTTCGAAACGTTCCTTTCAACATTTGTAACGTTAGAACATCCTTCAGGTTGTGCGTTTGCTTGAAAATGTCCAACAGTGAACAGCATGATGAACAGACTACACACGCGTGAAGAAAACATATTATAATCTAGATGCGGTCCTCAGTTGCTCATACTTAGAACGTAGTGCAAATTCTGCTGACTGGACTTCTTCGATCATGACATGTTCACCTCATATTTAACTTATTGCAAGTCAACATATTCAAGGTTCAAGCCTGCATAATCTGCGTTGATAGAGTCTTCAGTTGTTTAATACAATCCTACCATGTCACTCTCCTTTCTACATGTTCATTGTACTCAACCATTCTGCTGTTCCACATAAATCATAAACTTGTACGGTTCAAGCCTGTCTCTGCTGCGCTAAAAGAGTTAACTATACTTGTTTGCGATATTAAATATTTGTTTGATAACAAACTGAGGTCAATTATTCTCCAAATGGTCATTACTGGAAATACTGTTACTTCCAACACTATCGCGATGGTCATGAATCTAATAAATGCAACTCATCATTCATATAGCGCACCTACTTAATCTCAAACACTTTTCAACGCACCGCTACATCAGCAGAGTAAAGGATATGAATAATTATTGTGTTATTTGCAATATAAATCGAGGGGAAAAACACAACTACAATCTAAAGCACTGTGATTTCTTTCCCAGTCATTTATTCAGTGAAAGTGAAAGAGAGACGTCCCACGCTATTCAACAAATCACTGGCGTTGCTGGGTGGGTTGGGGGAGGGGGGGGGGGGGGGGGGGGGGGCTTGACGACGACCCCTAACAGTCCGATCAGTTGGGTCAGCAGTGTAGCCACGGGGGTACTTGAACGTGTCCCCTAGAATTGGAACAAAGAAGAGATTATCGGAAAATCTGGAAGAAAATAAAACGAAACAAAGAACTACACACTACAAGCCCCTAATAAGTATCACCCCCTTCCGAGTACGAGCCTAGGCTTCGCCTCTGCAACCAAATTTATTTGTCATATTTGTATCAATAAAACTTGTAATTTATTAATACTAAACAAAACCCGCACAAACAAAGAAATGATCGTAAGAATTCAAAGCAAAAGACTGTTCAACAGTTTCTGTTCGGAAATTGTGGTATATTAATGAAGATCTTTGCAAAGAGATGCATGATTGATTCTATTCAAAATCCAAAACCGAGACAAAATATTTATCACTACACCGCAACAAGGAAATGTAATTATAACCCTATATCATCTTACATTAATATACATCGACTACATTAATCAGAACGATTGACAAAAGAGAAACAAGAATGTCGCCGTTTGTTTCCCAATAACAAATTTGCAGTCTTTGTTTTACTTTAAAGGGGACTACCAGGCAAGACACGCTTAAGTGTTTTGGTCCCGTTGATTGATATTAATTCGATTTTCAACTCATTGCATTACAATTAATCAACAACACTTAGGGAACCAACAGGGCATTTGGTTCCAAAGCGCCAAATGTTTGCGAGTCTGCCCATTATATACGCTTGGAGACAATATAACCAATGAGAACCACGGGAGATGCGTACGTCCTAGACAATGGACAGTCTTCTTCTTCAGATCCATGAACACATACTTTAGTATGACGATGAGTGTTTAAGTTATAGAATTCTTCTGGAAATCTATTTTTCTGAACATTTACAAGCATATTAGTTTTGGGTGTTGGTTCCCAGCTTTAAAGTGTAGATAAAGATGATTCTATACTATGCGCTCTTTCAAATTTTACGCTCAGTTTTTCATTACCTCACCAACTATGTTTTTCTTGAAGCGCCCCTCTTTACCAAAACTGAACTATCCCTTAGCTTTGTTAAGTCACACGATGGATGCAATGGTTGATAGGAGGGACATCATATTTTTGGTAAAATTATTCCCCGCCAACGCTTTACTTACGGTCTTTCTTTATTTCGCAAAAGACATGTTTATTTCAGAATTAAATGTTCTTGTTTCGTTGTTTACACTTATAATTGTGCTTCCTCATTCATCGGCGTAGCTTATGGGGTCACAGGGGGCGTGCCCTTCTAAATTTTTGATTAAACAACACACCACATAAAGGTTACACTTCAAATATATTATAAATATAAATATCCCTAATAATTTTGAGTCGGACTACGCTACGCCAAAGTCCTCATCTGCTCGTTGACCATAATTGTGTTATTGTTGAACTTTCGTGATTATGCATCACACGGTTCTGATTTTTCTTACAAATTATAAACAATATACTTTATATTGCTATAACGCATTACTCATCAGTCACCAGTGGTTTAGCTACACGCCCACAAACGGCTTGGTACGAACAGTCACGTCATGTTCACGTTCACGTCACGTTCACGGTTCTGTACCTTTTGTGAAACAGGTCACCCAAATCTACGAAGTGTAGGGTAAAGTGACCCAACAATTTGTCATTTTCCATGCCGGTAAAACTCGAAGTGTCGCGTTAACCAAATCGTGACGTGAGCGTTTAATCAAGATTTTTTAAATTGCAAACGCTTGTTACTAAGACTAGACATACACGCACAAAGAGATTTAAAAATGTCGACGAAAATGCCGATACCCCCTTATCAAATCTTTTCAATCATTATGTTTATAATATGTACGTGCATAATTCAGAGTAATCTGAGACGATAATATGCAGTTCTGTCATTTAGGTAATGTACAACCATACCACTTGCATTATTTGTCTTGTTATTGGAGTATTTCTAAAGACGTGTCGTGCGTGGATTTTGGCAAATGTTGATTTCCAGCTGAATTGCTACACGCAGCGGACAATTCAGTTCGCATACGCCTGAAGTTCCCGTGCTCGACGTCTGCGCGTACTGGCGTTGTATGTGCATGCCTGTGAAAGTGAGTGAGTGAGTGAGTGAGTGAGTGACTGGCAGCAGTGATCAATGAGTTTAAAAGTAATAAAACAATGATTTGATTAATAGTGTTTATTTATGGTTATTGGATCGAGTCAATCTATAAGTCAGTCATTTAATCTAATAAACAATCAATTAATCAGTCAATCATTATAATGAAACAATCACACCAACCAATCAATATTAAATAAATCAATTAATGTATTTGACATTCGAACTAGCTACTTGTAGGCAGTGGCGTACCCAGGATTTTGTCAAGGGGTGGGTGTAGGGGGGGGGGGATATTTCGTCAGACAAATTTAAGTAAGCGGGGGGAGTGTGGGTAGGGGGTGTCCATAGAAAATGACCGCAGCCGAGGACGAGACCAGGACCGGTCACAAATTTCGAGGCCGAGACCAAGACATTTCTTGAATTATGTAAGGGGGTGGGGATAGGGGTAGGGGGTGTCCATCCCCCAGCCCCCAGGCCTGTGTACGCCTATATAATTGTATATTACAGTATAGGTAGGACGGGTTCGTTCACGATTAAATTTACCGAGAATTAGTCTCTTCTCAACGACAATTTACATTAATTTGTTTTACGCAAGCGCCAATTTACGTGAGCTTTCATGAATTGCATATAGTATATCTACAAACTGTTGGGTCACGTAACCCAACACTTCGTAGATTTGGGTGACCTGTTTCACAAAAGGTACAGAACCTGAACGTGACACTTCGTAGATTTGGGTGACCTGTTTCACAAAAGGTACAAAACCTTCACGTGATGTGAACGTGAACGTGACGTGACTGTTCGTACCAAGCCCCCACAAACTATAAATTTACGTTGATGTGAAATGTGTTTTCATTTATTTAATTTTAGGAAAACGCGAGAAACAGAAACTAAAAGTGAATATATAATTTATTACTGCTGACATGGTTGACAAATCGGAACATAATGTTGATACAATACAAACAACATTTGATGATAGATAAATGGACAAATAGTTTTTTAGATTGACAGATAGTTATACAGATATATATATCAATTCATCGATAAAAAGATATATATATTGGCACATAGATAGACTTATATAGATATATGTATAGATATATAATGTAGATTGATGTATAGATATATTAGTACATAGAATGATAGATAGATAATTGTAGATTGATTTATAGATATATTAGTACATAGAATGATAGATAGATATTATCTATGGTATTGTTCGAAGTAGTTTCTTTATAAGTTATATTATACATCCCCCTCTTCTTACACCTTTTATACACCCACCCTAGGTATACTCCGCAAAAAAAGAAACTGGACACTTGTATAAGTTGAAATATTTCATATTAATGTACGATAAAGTGTAGATTATCATACATCAAATTAAAGGGAATTTAGTACTCTGCATGCAGGGTATAAATTTAAGGTGTAATCGTTCATGCATGAAATGCCATGGTCAATTAACACTAGCAAGGTCTGTTTTCAAAAATAGCAAAACAATGGAGGACCACACCATTCGACTGAAATGATAGTAAGCGTTTCACTTAAAACAAGATGAGCGGGGCATGTAAATTATGACATTATTCAACTTTATTGTTATGAACAAACTCTGGAAATACAAATTTGTCAATAAAACAGGGGCAGGTTATGAGAGCATTATCATACTGGTCTGTATTACAGGCATGAAGCTTGTCTATTTCATGTGTCCCCTGCAATTTTAACCATAATAAACTAGAGAAATGTCATGTTAAAGACTGTCCAAATGTTTGACCAAGGGTGACTTCATGTTTTGAAGATCTTTGGACTACGGTATAACTCTTGAGAAGAATTTATACCATTTTCATGCTGAAATAAGGGCACAAACTGTGGTTTTGACTAATAAAGCTTTGCCATGGAATTCCCCATTTTGTTACTTTTGGATGAAAATAACACCTCTAACGTTCACAATTTGTCTTCATTTATACTCTTTATTGAGATGCAGATAGAAAAGGTCACATTTGTAATGAAAAATTATGCGATCTCATGAATATAGCGTTTTAGATTATGCTTATCAACATTTATATGGTTGAGTGGATGTTCCATTTCTGCTATTTTTGAAAACAGACCTTGGTGTGGTTAGTTGACCGTGACAAGTCATGCATGAATGATTTCATCTGGATTTCATGCGAATATTGAAGAGGGTAATTTTATCTTTAATTTGATATACAATATCATATATTTTATCGTTAATGAATACAACATATTTGGTCTCATACAAGTGTCCAGTTTCTTTTTTTGCGGAGTATATATAATGTATATGTCCTTACCAATGTCGCAAAAATAGTTACTGAAGAGCTTCTAAAAGGTGAAACAGCCTGTTTAACTTAGAAAGTAATAGCTATACTTATTATACATATTGTAGATAGATAGATAGATATATATATATATATATATATAGATATTTATGTAGATAAATAGATTGATAGATATATAGATAGATAGATAGACATGACAAAACGCAGATAAATATATCTGATAAATATCTGATAAATATATACTTAGAATATATCAAAAATGATAATTATCCAATTCATCAAAACTTACTTAGAACTCTAATGGTTCTCTCATACCTTGTCATATTCATATTAACAATACAAGCATGGGACAGGTTTTGGTTTTTCAAATTTCCATTCCGTTCAAAAGATATTTACGATTAAAGTGTTGAGATGTTAACATGGTTAAACTGTCTACGTGATAATGTAAGCCGTGTACAAATGCGTGCAATTAGTTCGTGAATATCACTATGCATTTTTGCTCATTTCTCGGCAAATAACATCAAATTAACATGAAATTTTCACACATTACTTTGTGGACTTTTCAGATCACACCAATTCACATTTAATTAATCACTCATCACTTTTTGCACGTTACTAGATCCCTTTAACGAAGAAGGCTAATATTTGTATTCAACCATTTCACTAACTACAAAGTTAACACAATTCCCACCTTTTATTACGTAAAATTAAATCATTTATCAATTAATATGCAGTTTGTATATGTTTTACTGGATTTGGGAGACCTATTTCCGAATTGTTGAGATTGTTTCCAAGATAACTACATAAGATAGACAGATTTATTGTGGACAATATGGTTATCTTCACTTTTTATCCTTCCTTCTGCCAGTCTGTTGTTAAATAGCTTGTAAAATCGCATTCCTCCACCCCATACCTTTTATTTATAATTTAGGAACGTACATTGATTACGGATTCCCTTCTTTCTTAATTTCATGCATTGATAACGACTTTCAAGCAATCATAAGCATCAGTTAGACCACGGCTCTACGGGTTTACGGGGCTCTTAACACAACTAAATCAAATACGTTGTAGATCTAATTCAATTGTCATTCGATGCATGATTCATAATTGACGTGCAGTATTTATGTGCTCCATCACCCTCCATCATACCTCAGTATGTTGTGTTTGTGAAGGATTGATAATTGAAGTACAGTAGTTATGTCCTTTATCACCTCTTGCCTCCATCTTTGGTGATCTTAGAAGATTGAAAATTGAAGTTTAAAGGGGTAGTACAGTTTTGGTAAGGCTGAGCTTTAGTAACCAGAAACTGTAAAATAACATTTCAAACTAATAGTTATAATTCCGCCATGCTCAAAAGGTATAGAAAAAAGGTAAAAAGCCTGTAGTACAGCCTGTAGTACAGTTTTGGTAAGGCTGAGCTTTAGTAACCAGAAACTGTAAAATAACATTTCAAACTAAATAGTTATAATTCCGCCATGCTCAAAAGGTATAGAAAAAAGTAAAAAGCCTGTTATCATTCAACAAGAGGGCGCTCTCTAAAAAAGCATTGGTTTCAACCATTTATCATACAAAATTATGCATGTGACGTTTTGTTGAAATAATGATTAAATAGAGAGATCATCAACAACTATTTAAAAACCTCTTTTGAACATTTCTGAACAAGTGTAAGAATTTGTTTAATTTTTTCAAAAATCATCGAATAAATCTCGGGACCAGATTTATTTCGATCGGAAATATTTATTGATATTTTAGCCGTTTATGAACCCATCAAATAAAGTTTATTCTGTCATTAAAATTGCAACTATGCTCTTTCAAATATAACACTCAGGTTTTCATTATGTCACAAACATTTTGTTTTGTGTAGCGCCCTCTTTACCAAAACTTAACTACCCCCTTCACTATTAAACAGCCGCACATTACTATGTTCTTTTGTATGATCTGCCTCAGTAATTGATAACGAATAATGAATAACGTTGCTCCGAGTATCAAGGAAATACAGCATGAGCTGAAAATAGTGTACAACGAAACGTCGTGATCTTTTAGATTCCTTGTTGAAATTACATTGCGAGACAAACGAATATCACTAGCGATATTATTTCCGATACTATATCCGCAATGAGTAATATATTTAGCATTAATAATATATTGTTCATAATCCAACATAACCCAGATTTTATTCAATAGTCATTTGATTCAGGTTTCATAAGGTTGTCAATCGAAGTACAATACTTTACTTTACCACCATGAATCTCAGGTGTTGAATACATCGTATCTGCAGTTTCCACTTCGATGTAACCATTGTAACCATCCTCTCCCGCCAATGCACGGGCAGAGCCTTGCTCAACGCGCACCGCTTCCCTCGCATTAGAACACGATGCATACGAGTAATATAGCTCCGCATTCTCAACCATGGTAACCTTGGCAACAGCTTCCTCTGTCTCACACAGAGCCCCTTTGTGTGGTGGGGAGTATCTGATGCTTGCATCTGGAAGGCTTTCATTCTTCTTTGAGAACGATGTCGTATGTTGTCCTGCGTTACCTTCTGCCCTGCGCTTTTTGAACCTGCATTAGAGAGTTTAACCAAACCAAACAGCATCTTGGATACTTTCTTTTACACCATTAAATTGTATCACATTGAAAACTGCACAGCAGTGATGTCATTTATATGAATATTACATAATTCAATTTATTTATCATATTGATTTTGCATTAATCAATAAAGGCGGAGAGCCAAAGTTGAATGAGTAGTTAGGTGGCAAGATCTCTACAAAAGCCCACACCTATGAGATGAGAAAATGAGGCTAACAGCTTGGTTGTCTGTACACTGATTCCTGGTTCCTGTGGGCAATGGGTTTGCATGTTCCCTACTAGATATTGCAATCCCAACAGTTTATACGGGACCCACTAGGTTTCTGTGGACAATTGGTTAACCTATTTCCTACTAGGTTTTGCAATCCACATAGCGTTAATTCATGACTCACCAGGTTCCCATGTAGACAATGGGGTTAACTCGTTCCTTACTACATTAGATTTCGTATCTATATAGAGTTAATACAGGACCCACCAGGTTCCTGTGGGCAATGGGTTAACATGTTCCCTACTAGATGTTGCAATACCCATAGAGTTTATACGGGACCCACCAGGTTCTTGTAGGCAATGGGTTAACCTGTTCCCTAATATATTGCAATCTCCATAGAGTTGATACACGGCCCACCAGTTTAACCAATTAATATGTATATTAAACCAAAAACCCCAAAACACATCATGAACATAATATCCTGTTTTAAACCTAACTATAACAATTGTCGCTTAAACTACTTTTGCTAGAATAAAATATTGTCTCACGTACCTATTGTTCAAATTATTGATCAACATTCATATGACTAATCGAAAAATCAGTTAGGCGCAAATAAAATAAAAGAATCCAGACTAACCTATCATACAGAGCTATGGCGAAACACAGTGTAGAAAAAATGATGCAAGATGCCACAATCACCACAGCCAACAGGCGATAATCTGTACATGAAACAAAGAAAAACAACATAATAAGTATGATAGCTCCAGAATGGTTTTGTGAATGTGGGTAGGCAATATCTAAAGGGATCGAGTAACTTTGTTGATATGTGCAGACAGTGATGAGTGGTTGCTGATTGTGTATTTTTGTAATCTGATAGTGTACAATAAGGAATTTGTGAACATTCACGTTAAATGGATGAAATAAATTATGGCAGAGTAATACACGAAAATTAACAGCAATATAGCTCATTGCAGTGAATTTGTACTGAGTTATTACTTTCCAGTGGATAATTAACAATCCGAACACTTCAATAGTAATATCTTTGTATAAACGAAAGGGACATTCTAACACCCAAAACCTGTTCCATGTTTCAATCGGTAGTATGAATACACAATTAGAACTACTATAGTTCGAAGTAAGTTTTGTGAATTGAGACAATTTTACTAGATCCCTTTAAACGTTCCTCCTAGCCGTGTCAAAGTGGGCGTCACATTGACGATCATACCTGAAGGAAGGCGCCACGTTGCATGAAAGGCATGCAGACTGAGTCTTTGGTTTTTAATATAAATTGATGTAAGTTGTAACACACTAACACTTTCCCATGTATGCGTATGTGTATACGCTTTGTCAGGCAGTCTGGCTCTGTAAGAGATCTGGTTTAATGCATTTCTGCTGCTTGCAACAATTGAAAGTATGCCCTATGTCATTGTATGCCCTATGTCGACGGTATGCTCACCAGAAAGATGAGAAGATGCACACGACAATAGTGCGGCTCTTGACTGTATCTTATGACCGGGTATAATAACATTATTATCGGAAATAATATCGCTAGTGATATTCGTTTGTCTCGCAATGTATGTTCAAACTAGGAATCTAAAAGATCATGACGTTTCGTATGCCGCTGCAATACTTTGTCAAATGATATAATCTAATGTAGACAATCGGTTTTTATGCTCTACCGTGGCGCCAAAACACATTATTGTTCAAAGATATGCATTGCTGCATTAGTGCTATACAAATAAGTCATGTTATCATTACATTATCAGGAATTGATTTACATTGCAATGCAAATGACAGAATGCTTTCGAACCTTTCTAGTATACATACTCTGGTACATTTATATTGTATTTCTGTGGGTACACATACGATGCTTACCTCTCCACCATTGCGAATTGTTTCCATCTGTTTCTAGTACATGTATTGTAGAATCGACGGCTGACACTGAGAAAAGTAAAGCAACAATTATGATATTTTGTCATAATCATAAGATATACTATTATAATTTGTACAAATGGGAATGAAAGGTGAATTACACATAAAACGATATTATGGAGCTGGACGATTTAAAATAAAATCATCATAATATAATGACCGATGAGAAGTAATGCTGACGAAGCACACAAACAACAACAACAAAAACGACACTATAGAGTCGCTTAGGAACTCGGCCGCCTACATGCAAATATTCGAATAAAAAATGCTACGAACTACTATACCTTTCTATCAATACATAATACGCGCTAGCGGATTGTTCGAATGTAAAGGTGGCCAAGTTCATGTCCATGGCCGAGTTCCCCCGCCACTGCGGTACCTGACAAGTATTATGTTCTACCAACGTCATTGTACCCAAACTTTGCATTCAATTAGAACCAAAAACAGCCATTTGGACCTCTCCGACGACCGACGTCATAGAAAAAAAGATTTTTATAACGTTTAAAGTGATCCATTAACTTATATTTGTTCCCAAAAGTGATATTTTGAACTTCATTATATACCAATATCATTGTATGATTCTTGAGAATGATATGTAAGATTTTCATATTAACAAAATAATGTTTACCCAGTGAAGAAGAGTAAATTGATGTTTGATTTTATCCCGATCGTTCGCGTGAAGTTTCCGAATTCGGATACTGTGGAGGATTTAGTCTCCAGATTCGGATACTCTTGACTACGGTCGAACGCGTATGCAGACGCTTTAAAATTCAATCTTAAATATATCAATAATTATGTAGACATTTAAAAAATCAAAACCCATTTCATTCTTATGTTAATATAAGCCAAACAACAGGGTACAAGTGAAGTGTGAAAGCTCCAAGTGATGTTGATTGAAATTTCACAAAGTGGTACGGACAAGATTTAACAATAGAATGTATTTAATAGGTATCAATCGAAAACTAAAATATTGTACTGTACTCGATATGAATGGATAGTCTTTCTAAAACATGTTCAACTGTACGTAACAGGTAGCCTGGCTAGAATGCTCCGAAGGGAGTTGGATGATTGACGTACATGTTAATTTTACTATTATAATTGTGTTAGTATCATTATTGTTGTTGTTTTTACCATAAGTAGTATTGCTATTATGACCATCGTTATTACTTTAGATTTTCCCATCCATTTTCAAACAATCGTCATTCAATTTCATCAATTGTTAACTTCAATTTCGTCCAGAATGTCTTTCGCCGGTCATATGAAATGTTTAATTTCGTCATTGCGCACACAATTTCGTTCTTTCGCAATCTAATTTGTCATTGTACCGATCATTTTAGTAAAAACGTATTATAGTTCGTTCGATCGCTTTTGCCGGTGTTCAATGTGATAATTAATTTCGTCATTGTACATTCAATTTCGTTATTTCCAATTCAAATTCGTCCAACAACATGGAAAGCTGTATTTGATACCGTACTTTGTTTCATCATCATTTCATTATAATGATATCCTTTGTAAATTTAATCCCAATGTCTATGTTTTCTTGGTGTCCCAGAAATTCACACAATTTTAATCTTTCGTCTATATTGAACGGTTTTTGTATTGGAATACCATTTGATATGCTATCGTGTCTTCAAACACAAATTTATTGTATTAATCAATCAATCAATCAGACTTTTGGTCAATTATCGTTTTCTTAAACTGCAATATCGGAATGAATTGTTTATGTGATCAGTTGATGGTTTAATAAACACTTATTATTGAAGTTATTCATTTTGAAATGGATTGTATGAGCTACAATAGGGAAATAAATATGGACCAAGACAACCAAACTACGTGACGAATTTGAACGACCAAGTCTTGAAATCCAATGATCAATGACGAATTCGAATTTCACATTGTGCGTTTCATGACCAGTCGGGACGAATGCCATTGCAAAATGACGAATTCGAATGAGCAAATTTTGAATGTGAATGTCCATTGAGCAATTCGAATGGTAAATGACTAAATCGAGTGTAGCAATTGCAGTTTCCTGACTTCTCGGGATGAAATTGAAGTTAGCATTGATTGAATTTTATTGACGATAATTTGAAAATGGATGGGAAAACCTATACAAGTGTATAATAGATATTATTATTGTGTTATTATTATTTATATTATTATTGGTTTGATAACTATTATTTATGTAAGTGCAACACTTTCATTATCATAATTTGCTCACCGTCGTATACGCTGTATACCTGGATGAATTCATGGCCACCACAAGGAGTCCGTGATTCGGTGTGATTTACAGTAACTGTGCCGGTGCATGGAACACCACAGTAATTGTCACATAGTCTTAGCTCGAAAGGACATACAAGACTTCCACAATAGCAATCAGTCCCTTTTAACAACCCAGCCGCTGATTGATTTGCCAAGTAGCATGTTGAAGTACAGACATATACTGTCATATTATACGGGGATGCGACGTGGGATGCTTGCTGAAAGCACGACTTGTTGAAACATCCCAAATATGGAAAATCTGAAAAATAACAAGAGCAAATCATAAACAATATTAATGTGTTTTAATGTAAACATTCAATTCACATGAAACGTGGCGGCGTGATATTTCAGATGTGTTTGTATTATGCTTTTCTGTTAAACAGTCATAATACCTTATCTGCTTACGATACCTACTATGCCACAATATGTCTCGAAAACACCATCAATGCTATCAAAGTGATCCATACACTCCATCAGATTTCCCCAAAAGTGATATTTCAGACTTCAATCATATACCAATATCATTGTAAGATTCTTATGAATGATGTTTTGAAGTTGTATAGAAAGAGAACACTGCATACATACGGTAATAAAAAAAGGTTGAACATTCATGTTAGACGTTATCACCCACTTTCCAATTGTTTTGACTACAATAGAAAAGCATTCCCGAATGCTTTACAATTCAACTATAGACATCTCCATAATTAGGGAGACATATGACAAATCAAAAGCAAATAATTGTGTATTCTGTTACCATTTGCCAAACACAAATATACAAGAAAATTGTTGAAGCTCAGAATGTTTTGGCTTGAATTTGACAATAACCATAACCATCTCTCTAAGTATCCTTGCTTCCTAATGTGATTGTTCTATTTTGTTGTAATTAAGGTGGTCAATAATTATTTACAAAATATAATTGCACCATTACAAATTGTTATTTTGATTAGTCGTATTAACAGAACTAATTGGGTTAAAAAAAACTTTAAAAAAACGACTAAGTCATGTAAATCAGGACTAATAATAAAAAAATCACAATTGGTTTGCCCCATTCTATTACATTTGTTTTTAGATGACAAGGCTAATTATACAACACAATGTTTGTTTGTAATATTTTTGTTTTACTAATAATATTAACCATAACCATATATGGTTAGTTAGGTAAGCGTGTATTACCTACGAAGTTTACCCTAGTAGGTAACTAAAATGATATCTTGTAATATCATTAAACCTGATTTTTAATGACTTGCCATAGATTTAATACAGGGCCCAACATGACTAAAAAACGTCATTTATAGAATGGAGAAGGGACAAATAACACACTGAGTAACCAGAGGACTGGCCCCCTTCTGTAGCTTTCTCTACATTTAGTAGACGCGTGGCCTAGGGCTAATGAATCGGAGATAGGCGCCGTCTTATGTGCCACATTTGGCTTAGAACAGACTTAA
This sequence comes from Echinarachnius parma, assembly GCA_037951105.1. NCBI lineage: Eukaryota > Metazoa > Echinodermata > Echinoidea > Clypeasteroida > Echinarachniidae > Echinarachnius > Echinarachnius parma. The sequence continues at coordinate 934 of JBAMJV010003388.1, read as the reverse complement.
ACTTTAACTAGCCAACAGGTTCCAGTAGGCAATGGGTTAAATAGACTTATAATGGAACTAAGCTAGTCTGGTTTAATGGAACTGGGCACAGGTAAATTAAATTGGTTCAGAACGTAATATTAAGTAGACGTAAGGGAATATAATATTATAAATGTACCTTTTGAAATGTTCCGTTCTGCATCGGATGTGTCAGGCTCACAATCTTCCAATTGTGGATTCGCTTGAAAATTCCCAACAGTGAATAACATGACAAACAAAATACACACGCTTGAAACAGACATGTTTTAATCTACCTATGGTTCTCTGTTGACAATACTTGAAATGCCGCCTGTACAAACTGTACTTCTTCGAGTTGGGTATAAGATCCACTTATATATTAATATAATTTAATATGGGGTTGAAATGTTCCGTTCTGCATCGGATGTGTCAGGTTCACAATCTTCCAATTGTGGATTCGCTTGAAAATTCCCAACAGTGAATAACATGACAAACAAAATACACACGCTTGAAACAGACATGTTTTAATCTACCTATGGTTCTCTGTTGACAATACTTGAAATGCCGCCTGTACAAACTGTACTTCTTCGAGTTGGGTATAAGATCCACCTATATATTAATATAATTTAATATGGGGTTAACTTATTGCTATTTAGAATATTTGCGATTCATATATATATATATACTGTATCTGTTGTAAAGTCAAAGCCTGCCCCTCCTGCGTTATTGGTGCTATAAGTGTTCGCGATATGAAATATGTTTGATACCAAGACTGAGGTCAATCACTCTTCTTGCTTACCTAACCGCTTTAGATTGTTACTAGCAACTGTATGTATACGCCTAGGCTACGCCAATGCAACCATGTATGCTGACACTAATTTAAATAATGTACAAATTCGTATCTCAATAATACTGATTTATAATAGTGATTTATGAG